>JAOPJM010313351.1:0-11891 GCA_027124095.1 Muusoctopus leioderma | reverse complement strand
TTGGTGACAGGAAGAGCATCCGACCGTAAAATGCTGCCTCAAGAAATCTCCATCCAACCTATGCTAGCATGGAAAAATGGACGTAAAAAGCGATGAATGATAGTATACTAATAATAGTAATCTATTACATCGACCCTATGTTAGAGATGAAAAGGAAAAATGTGTATGTAAGCTCATCATCGTTTTTATGTTCGTTTTTCCTTGTTGGCATGGGCTGGATGAGATTTTTTGAGGCAGTATTCTATGGCTGGATGCCCTTCCTGATGTCAACCCTCACTTTATTTTTTAAGTAAAGGACCTCTTCCATTGATCTTCACCTGTTGAACTGCTGTTGTTTATGAGGGATATAAACAAATGACACCAATTGTTTAAGTGATACCAACATGAATTACATATGTGGAGGCACACACACACACACATGTATATATACATATATACGACAGGCTTCTGTATAGTTTCCATCTAACAAATTTCACTCATAAGGCATTGGGTCAGTCCAAGGCTATTGTAGAAGGTACTTGCCCTAGGTGCCATGCAGTGGGATTGAACTCAAAACCACATTGTTACAAAACAAACTTCTTAACCACACAGCCATCCATGTGCCTAAAACTATATATTTTAAAAGATGGGAAATGGGAATGGGATATCTGTGCCTGTCTCAAGGGTATTAGCAGAGTAAGTGAAATGAAATATATCTCACTGTAGATTCAAACCATATCAGTGTCACAACTTGCCAGAAGCTTACCTCTTACCTTAGAACACTTATTCTGCTTGTAAATAATAATATTGATTTATAATATTGATTACTAAGCCAGAAATTTGACTTCACCTGTTACCTGGTTTAATACCACCACCTGGTCATTGAGTGCCTTTAGCAGAGTCCCACCTTTGTTGTGAGCATTCACATTGAATCTTTTGCCTGAGGGTAGATAACTCAATACCTTGATGTGCTACTTCCTACTGTAGCAACCCATAAGATGTAGTTTCTGTCTCCCCTTTTACTACACACTAGTCTCTTTAGTCTCTTTTGATCCACCAGTCTCTTCAGTCTCTTTTACTCCACCAGCCATGCAAAAGGTTATAGGTGCTGCTTTTACTCCACCAGCCATGCAAAAGGTTATAGGTGCTGCTTTTCCACCTATGAGTAAGCCATAAAACAATAATAATAATAATAATAATAATAAAAAATGTCAATTAAATCAACCACAGTACTTCACTGGTACTTATTGTTTCAATTCTTGAAGAGATGAAAAACAAAGCTGATCCCAGAAGAATTTGAAATCAGAATGTTAGGGGTATAACTAAATGCCATAAAGCATCTTGACCAGAGCCCTATCGGTTCTGCCATCCAATTCCCCCTTTTTAGATATTAATATTAATTAAGTGTTAGCTTGTTGCCATTTATACCTAATAAAAGTAGCTGCAACTGTCTCCATTAGTCATAGTGGTACTTGAACCTGATACTTAGCTTTGGATTCGCATATGTTGAGTGGGTGACAGATGAATCTACCATAGTTAGAGAACATGATTGGACAACTAGCTAATAGGTTGGTTATTCGTATCCTGTAACAAACAATGTGTTTTGTCCATGACCAAGCTGCTGAACTTTCAAATGACCCAGTTCACCAAACTGTTAACTGGTACAATTCACTATTCTAAGCATATTTTGTTAGGTTGTAGTGCAGAGCTCAACTCCAGCTATTGCCACCAGCTATTGCCATAATTTGGAGAGAGAGAGAGAGAGAGATGGGCTCCTCCAAATTGACTTAGCTTAGATACAAGGTGACCCCGTCAGTAGTGGAGGTGGGTGTTCTGGAAGCATAGTAGCCAGAGTAAGAACAGAGTGGAAAACGTTCAGGGAGCTATTACCTTATTACCTTCGCTGGCAACAAAGGGATTCACTTTCAGAGTGAAGGGCAGATTGTATGATGCTTGTGTACAAAGTGCAATACTGCATGGTAATGAAACATGGGCCTTGAATACAGAAGATTTGCGATGGCTGAAAAGAAATGAAACAAGCAAGTACGCTCCACTGGATGTGTAATGCTAGTGTGCATGAGTGACAGAGCACAAATGAGCTGAGAGAAAAGTTGGGTATAAGAGGAATCAGATGTAGTGTGCAAGAGAGAAGGCTTCACTGGTATGGGCATGTGATGTGTATAGAGGATGCCAGTTGTATAAAGAAGTGCCGAGCACTTGAAGTGGATGAACCTATGGAAAAGGGAAGATGTGGTGATGGCTGACCTCAGGAAGCTGAACCTCGTGAAGGAGATGACAAGAGACTATGATGATTGGCAACAAGCAGTGCTTGAGAGGACCAGCTCACCAGTGCTTGAGAGGACCAGCTCACCAGTGCTTGAGAGGACCAGCTCACCAGTGCAAGCTTTGCAAAAATATATCACTAGATCTCTGATACTGATACTCCTATTAAGTTTCCTTCTACTACTCTCTTATTTATCACCCTCCCCCATCTTATTCACTGTACTACACTGCCTGTGTGACAAGGATGGCATTTGTTCTGTCCATCCACCTTTACCTACCACTGTTATTATCCCTCTTCCCCTCCCCCACCATCACCCCTTCTATCACTCTACTTTTCTTTCATCACGACACCTGAGATGGCATCGGATCTGTCCATACTCATCTACCACACTCTACTCATGCTCTCTCCTGTGTCTTTAAGTTGACATTTAGCACTCTCACCTGCCATCACTCATCTGTTGTTTGATCTCTCCTACTATGACACAACCATACTGCTGCTTTTCATACTATTTTCTATTCAACCTCCTACAAACACACAATATGTAGCCATCACTATCTTTCTCCCATTACTCCCTCCCCTACCATCTTATCACTGCCTCCCCCTCATCGTACCCATACCCATGCCTCTTTCCCTCTCGCCTTCTCATTTCTAACTCTCCTATTCCCACTCTGTCACATTTGTCTTCAAAGAATGGAAACTACGTAGTTTAGAGAAGACTCTTTAGTCTTACAGGGAACAAAGCATCCTCTCCACAGTTGATGCCATGATAAAATACACCCAGCGCACACTGTAAAGTGATTGGTGAATGAACAGAGACAATGTAGGGTAGAGAGGGCTCTTTAGTCGTGCCGTGGACATAACGACCTTACTCGCATTGGTACCACGATAAAATACACCCAGTACACACTGTAAAGTGGTTGGTTAGGAAGGGCACCCAGTCATAGAAACCATAGTAGTAACTCTGAAATAAGAACTGACTCAGACTGTAAGATCCGTTCAACCCATCTAGCATGGAAAGCAGATGTAAAACAATGATGATGATGACAATACATGGAGACAAAGTCTTCACTAGTTAGTCCCCCCTATTCTAAAACATATGACCTATTGGGATCGAGATTCACCACTATTACCACCACTACTACAGGTAATATTGCTCCCAGAATTGGCATCAGTACTGAAACAGCTTGCTAAACTGAGGTATTTAGAATAAAGTGCGCTACTCAGAATCATGATGAAACTTGCCCTGTTGTCAATATGAACTTAGAATCCGTGAGTTTGTAATCCAATACCTCATTTATTTAGACATTTCATTCCTACAGTTTTATATTTACAGCAATCAATGGAGATCCTAAATATAAAAGCAGAAATGATTTAATTATTTAATAGCTTTCCTTTTCTTTACTTTCTTTTCTGTCCTCTTCTTCTCTCTACAGATTCCATTTTCACAAATTCTTACATGTGTGATACAGAAAATACACTGTTCATTCCACTACTGATCTCAAAGTCTGTTATCTAACTATGCCTATTTAGAAAACATTTACTTCAGAAACACACTTTCTTTAACAAAAATCAAAAATATATCTAAAGTTCTACTTTAAAAAAATTTCCTAAGCTAATCCTTGCGCTGTGCCTCTGGACAAGGCACATAACTTTGCTTACCTCAATTTGCATAGTTAACAAGTCCCACTTCTATATGGTAGTTGAAGGGTTATCTGCAAGTCAGAGACTGGAGTCAATGTTGTGCTGATGATGCCTATTGAAACAGAAACACGTGTTCACAGCTGTACCATGCCTCCAGAAGAAACAGATCATCTTTTTGTTTACGGCACGTTAAATCACAAGAATTCTTGATTTCTTGAGATTATCTCCCCTTCTTATTCGGAGTTGGTAGCAAGTGCCACTAGGCATTTGTTTACCTCCTCTCTAAGCGAAGATAATTTCAATAAATTAAAAACTTATCTAGTACGGTATTTAGTATACCCTTCTTCATCTTTGTTGTCCAAATTCATGCTACTGGCCATTTTGAGTTATTTCCCTTCGCTCATTTTCGTTTTATACCTATAACTACTTTGATAACATGCAAATGTTGAAATTTGTAAAACAAACCATTCCAACCATGCCTGCATGGGGAAAATGGATGTAAAAAGAGTAAAGAGAAGAGAAAAAATAAGACAGTGAGAGTGGGGGGAGAGACAGACAGACAGATAAGCAGAGAGGCAGACAGACATACAGAGAGAGGAAGAGAGAGATAGAGAGAGGGGAGAGAGGGATGGGGGGTGGGGGGGGATGCAGAGAGATGTACTTATCAGTACCTGCAAGAACATAAATTACCCTAACTAATTAACTGTATCTATCTACTGATGGTCAAATACAGTGACTTCTACCTTACATACACAATATCATTTATAAAATCATTATCAAGGCAAAACACACATAGCATTATCTTTACTAAATATTTGATGACAAGGTGGTTATGTGAACTAAAGTAAACACTTACAGATAAATGGTGGATATTCTAACACATTTGTCACTAGAATCATCAGACCATTATTCCAACAAAAAATATAAGACACAAAACGAGAACTAAACCTAAACTCTATCAGCTTATACAAAGATTAGCATAAGCCCCACCAACCCACCCACCAGATTCACATATGCTAAGGAGAGAATGTCTATGCAGTCAATTGATCAAACTGCTAGAAAAAGCGACAAAATCTCCCTCAGATCACACCCTACCATCCTAAAAAAGGAACAACATATCTAATACCTGAAAAAAAATAATAAAAAGACAGGATGGTCACAACTGGAACGTCTTTGATCATAGGTCTATTCAAACAGGGTTGACCTGCAGTTAAACAACAAGTACTAGTATACCCTATGACAAAATACAACTTATGATATATTACAAAAAATAAATAAATAAATAGAAGATCACATTATTAATCTCATTTACAAAAGTAATAAAAGGAATTTCAAAAAGCTTCTTTGATTTTAAACTTTTATCCTTATTGTACATTATCACATAATTATAGCTAACATCATAACATATTGTGCATTAGCAACATTTCTCAGCCCCCTCCTGTTTATCATAGTGCTCCAGGCCATAACAGAAGAGTTTAAGACTGGTTGTTCATGGGAACTCCTTTATGCTGATGATCTAGCTCTTCTAGCAGAATCAGTGCTGGAGAAGAAATTTCAGACATGGAAGCAAAACCTATAATCGAAGGGCCTAAAGACTAAAGTTTTAGTTAGTAGGAAAGAAGACAAGAGCCTGCTACCATCAAAGAAATGGCCATGCTCAATATGCAAAAAAAGTGTAGGTAGAAATTCCATACGGTGTAACCAGTGTACACTATGGATGCACAAGAGATCAGAGAAGGTAAACTTCAAGATGTGGCAGATGCAAAGGAGGAGTTAGTACGAATGACATGAAATAACTTCCTTCAAATGCACAGAAGATTCACTGTAACTAATCGACAGCTTTTACTACTTAGATGACCTTATTAGCAGTGGGGGAGAGTGTTCTGAAAGTATAGTACCCAGAGTAAGAACGGGATGGAAAAAGTTCAGGGAGCTATTACCTCTGCTGGCAACAAAGGGTTTCTTTCTCAGAGTGAAGGGGAGATTGTATGATACTAGTGTACAAAGTGCAATACTGTATAGAAGTGAGATGTGGGCCTTGAATGAGGATGATTTACGACAGCTAGAAAGAAATGAAGCAAGCATGATCCGATGGATGTGTAATGTTAGAGTGCATTAGTGATGTAGCACAAGCAAACTGAGAGAAAAGAAGGGTATAAGAGGAATCAGATGTTGTGTGCAAGAGCGAAGATTGGGCTGGTACAGGTATGTGATGCATATGGAAGATGCCAGTTGTATAAAGAAGTACCAAGCGCTTGAAGTAGATGGAACCCATGGAAAAGGACGACCTCGGAAGACATGAGACAAAGTGGTGAAAGCTGACCACAAGAAGCTGAAGCTCACAAAGTAGATGACAAAGGATTGCATTAATTGGTGACATGCTGTGCTGGAGAAGACCCACCCAAAAATTCAAGCATTAGAAAATAGTGGAGTTTATATAGAGGCTGGGAAGTATCAGTGCGCATTATACTACTGATAGGTCTCCATCTACCACTATTTTCTGATTTATCACCTCTGTCCTATTCACTGTATAGCATTTGGCCTGCCCACCCATCTTCATCCACCTATTCCTGTTAGTTTTCCATCTACCTACTGTTCTCTGATTTATCACTCTGGTCCTATTCACTGTATGGCATTTGTCCTGCCCATCCATCTTCACCTACCCAATATCTTATAACCCTTCCTTAACCCCCACCATCACCTACCCAATATCTTATAACCCTTCCTTAACCCCCACCATCACCTCTCTTACCACTCTACAATGCCTGTATTTACCCATCCATCTCACCCTGGTCCTATGCACTGTATGGTATTTCTCCTGCCTTTCCATCTACCCCCACCCAATATCCTTATCATCCTTCTTTAAACCCAACCATCAATCCCCTCTCTTACCACTCTACATCTTTCCTACCACAATGCCTTGTTTTACCCATCCATCTTCACTCACCCATAATCATTATCGCACTGCCCTCCCCCACCACCCCTCTTATCACTCTGCCCTCCCCCACCACCCCTCTTATCACTCTACCTCTCTTCTATCATGAAGCCTGGGCTGGCATCGGATCTATCTATACACATCTACCACCCACTACTCATCCTCTCCTCACGTGCCTCTTAGATGACATTTGTGCTCCCACCTACCATCACCCATCCATCATGTGGCTTGACCCTACCATAAAACAACCATGACACATCTATACCACTGCTAATATGTAGCCATCACATCTCTCTCCCATTCCTCCTCCCCTACCACCCATTCAATGTTTCCCTCTTCATGCCCACACTCATACACTTTCTCTCTCACCCTCTCATGCACCACTCCCCTTCTATTCACACTCTTGGTCATGTTTGCTCTCAAGAATGGAGACTATGTAGAGTAGAGAGGACTCTTTAGTCTTGCAGGAGACAAGGCATCCTCTCAAGTGTTGGTGCCACGATAAAATACACCCAGTACACTCTGTAAAGTGGTTGGCAATCGAAAGAAGACAACATAGCATTGAGAGGACTCTTTAGTGGTGTTTTCGGACTTGATAACCTCTCTAGTGTTGGTGCCACGATAAAATGCACCCAGTACACTTTGTAAAGTGGTTGATGATAGGAAGGGCATCCAGCCGTAGAAACCAAGCCAAATGAAATGTGCAAGCAAGATGTGTGTGACCCCCCCCCCCTCCCCCCCGACCCGGCTAGGATAGTGGTGACTCCGAATAAGAACTGACTAAGGCTGTAATCACCCATCCAACCCATGCCAGCAGGGAAAACGAAAGTAAAATGATGATTTACACATAATCAAAGGGCGAAGAAGCAAAAAATTACAAAAAAACACTGGGGTTATAATATAGCAATATAATATATATATAATACAATCCCCATTCTTAAACAAACAAAAGATGTATAATTAATGACAGTTAGTGGTTATACAATAATATTTACAAATACTCCACCTCATACACTACAGTCATGTGGCCAGCAGTAAAAAAAAAAAATGAACAAATAAAGTAATATCATATATTAAAGCATGACCTACCATACTTGATTTGTAACAACACTATTAATATATGACACTTCAAAATAAATGGGTGTTGGAAGAAACTGTACCGTGGTGTGTTTGGAGGTTGTGGAGGTGGGGGGAGGGGGGAAAATAAGGATATCTAGTTGCCTTATTCAAATAATGAGGATAAGTGGAGCAAAACATATAAAACAAAATAAAAGTAGAGATTTTTGTAACATTCCCCCCCCCCCCCACTACTTAAAAGACAACATTTTCATCACCTACTTTACTATCTACTACATTCTTAACGCAAACTAATCTCACCTGGCCCACTTTTCATCTGTCATTCTCATCCATTCCTTAACTCACTCAGCCAGTAGCTAAGCGTGTCATGCCACTCTCTGAACACTTCCAAATTGCATGCAGTAGATGGCATCCCAGAAATTACCCTGAAACAACATCTTTTAAAATTAGCTGTTATTTTTAAACGCCGTTCATTAACCTTTACTTTCTTTACAGACACCTACATAGAATTATGGAGCTATGCAAAAGTGCGTACCCTCAGCAAGGAAGGAGACCCAGAGTTTATTACATATCAACAATAAGGCTGAGGGGAAATATCTCAGGGGAGCATTCTGCATACTAAATATACATACAGTAGGGCATCACATATGTAATATAGTGTGTTGAAAAACTTCAATTGTCCCTACAGTTAGTAGACAAAACTCCCTACACATGTGTTTAAAATACAAAAATAACAAGGCAGATAACTCCAATATCATCCAAGCAAAATGTTTGGAAAATAAAGACAATACAGATGGGTTAGAAGTGGATCTTGTCTTTAAAGCCAACTGGTGAAAGCAACAGACATATTTCAATCTTATTAGATCTTCTTAGCAAAGCATATTCTACTCCGTTTTGGAAAGATGTTGAAGTGGTCAGTATATATAGAAATAGAGGGAATGTAGTGATGCTGATCTTGAATATCAACAATAATACTAAGGCAAAATACCTCAGGGTAACATTCTGCAAACTATATACACATACTGTAGGGTCTCACATATGTAATATAGTGAGTTTAAAATTTTCGTTTAACTGAGATTATCTCAATAATTAGTTGACAAATCTCTCTCTAGGAGTGTTTAAAATCTAAAAACAACAAACAAGGGAGACAACTCCATTAATATTATAAATAAAATTATTAATTATCACCAGTGATGGAAATGGTGGGGTATGTGGGTGGACGGCATCCCCCTACTTCTCAGTTTCCAGTTTATATCCAATTATAGAAGCTTATAGTGTCTACTGACCCTCCTTCCCAACCTAGCGTACCCCTTGTTCCTAAAACCCACTTCCGTCACTGAATATCACCTCATCACTTTCACCTCCCACATTTTTAAAATGTTCAAAAAATCATTAATAAAGCAGTTTCTACTTTCATTTCTTTGCAGCAATCAGTAAAGCCTTCAAAATGCTTGAGTCTCTTGTAATCATACAAACAGTCTTTCCTACTAGAAAATTATGTCAATCCCCAACACGACAAATTCATGTTAAACAAAACTTTTAACAAATTGGCATGGAAGGTTCTTAGCCAAACTCCTTTCCGAATAATTATACTTTGGATTCATCACCTGAATTCAAAGCTTCCCCACTGTTTGCGCCATAATCTTTTATTGATGATGGCACATTCAGTTCCCTAACCATGAATTTCAGTATTCAGTATCCCCCAATTATCGGTCATCATTGTCCCTTTTTTTAAAGAGTGTCTATGAATCACCACTAACCTCTTATACTTCTAAATGGATTGATACAAACAATAACATTCTCTGTTGAAATTGTAAGTTCCATTAACCCATACGTTCATCTGTCCATCTATTCGTCATCTTTTCCCATTTCCCATCATTGAAGAACTTCACAGTATCTTCCTACAGAAATCTCATTGCTTATTGAAATTTAATGACACCAAAATGCAAATGCAAATTCAACTTATATCAACAAAGAAGAACAACAACAATCCTCTCATACACACTCAAACATACTTGAACTATACTTGGAATTCATCACTTGTAACTGAAACATCTTCATTGGCCATAACATATATGTTCGTGTCAAAGTCACTTTCTCAATCTATTATAGTAACAACCAGCTCTGACCATTTCTCATCAATGACTTTCTTTCTCTTCCTCATTATTGAACTTTCAGAAACCAATCTCAATATTTTTTTTAAAACAATGCTCTATTTATTGCTAACAGGAACACTTCCTGCCATACAACCAAGTCTTTCCTCAATGAAGACCTTCACCATATCATACAAAGGAAGGTCTGATGAGCCTGTTTGTGGTAACTCTACCTGCTAGAAACAGTATCCTCAAATCACATCCTACTGTCTTAAAAAAAGAAAGGACAGGATGATGTAATCCTTGGTACACGATGTCTGAAGAAAAAATACGGATGGTCCCAGTTGATACACCTCTTGATCAGGGCTGACCAGAGGTTAAACTACAATAACAAAGAAGCCACGACACGCGGTGTCGGGAATTCCGTTGGCTAACTATTGGTTAGCTATAGTGCGGGGCCCTTTATAGTAAAGGACCTGAATTGGCGGGAACCGAGACAAAGGATTCCGTAGCTCCTCCCCCAGGCCATGCCAATACAGGGAAGAGTCTACTTCTCGCCCACACAGAAATAATGGACGAAGCTATCTTGAGGGGAAGGTCTGGTACACTACACTATTATAAATTCCATGATATTTTTTTTCCACGTGGTTCCGGGATCTATCCCATTGTGTCGCACCTTGGGCAAGTGTCTTCTACTATAGCCTCGGGTTGACCAATGCCTTATGAGTGGAATTGGTGGACGGAAACTGAACGGAAGCCTGTCATGATAAGTTTGTGTGTGTGTTTGTCTCTATGAAGTCTTCATTGTTGACATCGCTTGGGCTACCGGTGCACGTTGTTTACGTCCCCGCGTAAACAGTGGGTCCCGCGGCTTGGTGGGTCGACAGTGGAAGATCAGAGGAAAAAACTACTTTACTTAATAAATAAGTGAGAGTTAGCAACGAGAAGGGCATCCAGCTGCTCCACAAAAATCTCGTCCCACCCATGCCAGTATGGAAAAAAACGGACGTAAAAACACGATCATGATGATGATCCTCATCATCATACGAGAGAAAAACTGATTTAGATAACCTTTCTCGTAAATTTTTAAAAATTTGTTTCTATGGTCTTTTATACTGTTTGGAAACTGTCAACTATTAAAGGTAAATCTTGCAATACTCTAGAATACAAGGGTCCAAAGTAACACTTCATTTATTTCTTGCACTGACGTATTACATATTGGTTTCTGATTTAGTGGGAGAGAGTAGGGAATTGACTTGACCTCGTACATGATTGGTACTCATTTCATTAACCTCAAAGTGACGAAAAGTAGAGTGGATCTTGGTGCGATTTGAACTCAAAATGTAAAGGGCTGTAACTAGATATTGCAAGGCATATTAGTTTTGCCACTCCAACACCCGCTTACTACACAGTGGATGTAAAATGGTTATTTTTAATAATTAGAGATTAACTGATTTGATATGTGTATCAGGAAAGAGGAGATAAATTAACCCCCACATTTTAACAGAGAAACAGACATATAGAGTATAACACCTTAGATAAAACTTATTACAGGTTAACAAGTTTGACAGCCTTCATGTCTCTGCTATCATTTGATCTGTCAGCAATTGTGAAAACTTGATCCCATCCGTCTTCTACACATGACCCTATTACACATGACCCTATTACACATGACCCTATTACACATGACCCTATTATACATGACCCTATTACACATGACCCTATTACTTTTATTTTCTCAAATTCTCCGCTTATCATTTTTGCTGAGGATGTATTGGTCAAGTGGATGTATGACTATAAAGTTGAGGCTGTACTTAACTGCTGATGTGTTATCTCTCTCTCTCTCTCTCTCTCTCTCTCTCTCTCTCTCTCTCTCTCTCTC
>JAOPJM010313253.1:0-11891 GCA_027124095.1 Muusoctopus leioderma | reverse complement strand
TTATTATTATTATATTATTATTATTATTATTATTATTATTATTATTATTATTATTATTATTATTATTATTATTATTAGGGTGGGTCGATTGGCAGAATCGGTAAAGCGTCGGACAAAATGCCTTGCGGTATTTGTTCCGGCTCTCTACATTCTGAGTGCAAATCCCGACAGGCCCACTTTACCTTTCATCCTTCCTTCCGGGGTAGTAAAGAAAGTAGCAGTCAAGTACTGGGGTCGATTTAATCGACTTAACCCTCCCCTAAATTTCTGGCATTGTGCCAATATAAGAAAGAATTATTATTCCCGCCAAATTCAACTTTGCCTTTCATCCTGGGTCGATAAACAAAGTACCAGTCATGTACTGGGGTCGATATAGTCGACTTACCCCCCCCCCCAAAAAAAAAGAACATTTCTGGTCTTGTGCCTATGTTAGAAATAATAATTATTATTATTATTGCTGTATGTTGAAGCCAACGGACGTTTATGTCAGAACTACGCGAATAAGTAAATTTTAACTGGATTACCTTAGAAAAAAGTTCCTGTTTTTTCGGGGGGGGGGGTTCTTCTGCTCCAGTCTTACTTACAGAAGACTCTGATTTGTTAAGGTCCACCACATTACCTGGGGTAGAAGAAAGATTCATCTTTGGACGTTCTTAATTGTCGATATATTTGTTGCTAATAGCCATGTGTGTTGTTATTCGTTGATCAACATGACATCAGAAGTAACAGGAAGAGATACTCGACGCAGTTGTGGTAGCAGTAACCTCCATAAAGTAAACAAACGCGCACCCATATTATTCTCAAACAAAAAAGATAGAATTTGTTTGTTTAATTAGACAATAAAAAAAAATCAAACAGACAGAACTTCCAGCTTATAAACTCTTACAGTTGTACTATGGAAGACACGAACAAGAATAGTATGGGCAATATAAATTTGATTGGAAAAACCAGTACGAAGAGCAACGACGACACCACTAACAACGACAACAACAATAGCAACGTTCCATCTTTTGCAAACATTGTGGATCAAAATGAGTGATTCGACTTACTCATGTACTAGGTATGTTACACAAGACAGTGCCTCCTTACTGTACCAATTTATCCAGAGAAGAGCAAGGTGGAAGTTGACACACCTATGTTTCTTTCAATAATCTAAGGGGACTTCTATATTCCTTCGAAGAAGGAGTTAGAGAAAGCTTTGGCTGATCTGTGGCAGGATATATACTCCATCGATTGGGGTAGTGCATATGGAAGTGAGTGGCTGGTCTTTAAGACCAAGAATCAATCAAGAGGATAGGTAAAGATGGTACACCACACGCCTGTTCACAAACTGATGCTGCAGTAAAATGGGTTCAGTAATACGAGGATGATGACCAGATTTATTTCTACGCACGTAGACACTTGGTTTGTTGTCACCTTTGTGCAAAAGTGCAGGCATGTAGTGAGAGCGATGTGACCCGCAGCAACACGTGATCGGGTGGTGTCTGCATGGACTTCCATGTCCTGATGAGTTCCGGATCATGACAAAGCCATATAAATGTTGTAGCTCATTGGAGGAGTTGAGAATGTTTCAATGAGACTGATGGTGCAAGGCAGGCGGCTCAGTTACTACATGTGTAGTACTAAGGGTTGCTTGGGGGTCTTTTGCCCAGAAGACAAGGAAAGGCAAAAGAAAATGAAGGTACCAGACAGAATTAGAGGCAGCAACACCAACAACAGCAGGCTCCAGAGATGAAGAACATGGCTGCTGCTAACACTGAATCTAGAGCAACAGCAGTTGCAGCTCCGAGCATGACCAGAGTAGGCGCAAACGAAATCCCCTCTTCTTCAGTGCCAACATCAGAAGTTGACGGCAACCGAGAAACCAAGGGTTGTTCTTGTTTTAAAAAAGAAAAGGTTGCGATCAATCTCATTGTACCAATTACAAAACCTTAAGTGCCAAAATATCTTAACTCGAAAAGTAGGTCGGTATAATTCCTCAGCTTCTCAGCTCGCTTCTGCACAACAATACATTTATTTGATATTCCTATGTGAATGACTAGTACACTACTATCATTTTTGTCTAAAAATATGATATCAGGCTAATTATGTGCTATCTGGTGGTCTCTATATATGCTAAAGTGCCATAGTATTTTTACATTGTCATTTTCTAAGACAGGTGTTGTTTCATATGATAGCGCAGAGCATTGGCTTGAGACCGTTGAAATTGGATGGCTAGGCGTATGTAGAGCACATTTGCTACGATATTGTATATTTTGTCGGAGCAATGCAGGATGTCCTGATAAAATGCGGTGCATTGTTTCAGAAAATACACTACACGGGCGCCATTCATCGTCTATATTAGAGGAGTTGGGAGTAATATTTTCAATATGTTGATTTTGTTATGTAATGTTTAGTAGTTTTATGCAAGGTCTCCATGACGCCATCATATGCACCTCTTTGTTTCTTGGTGTGTACCATATTATCATGTGAATGGCTAGGTAGGTTTTCGTTACTTCAAATCTGCTGTGTTGTTGATTTGCTATGTTCTTTATGTTGTTTCATTATTACTCTTGTTTCCTCTGAACGTTTCAGTGGCATGAGGTGATGGTATATAGTATGTAATGTCTAATAAGTTAGTCAGATGTGGTGAGGCAGTTCCTATGGCCTTTGTGAACACACACCTCCAAACTTGTGAGAATGATGTACAATATGTTCATTTTGTATATTTGTTCAACGCACCAGTTTATTAATCCCACGCCGATATACAATATGTATATATATATATATATATGTATACGTGTTTGTGTGTGTGTGGGGGGGGTGTATGTGTGTGTGTGTGTGTGCTTCCGAACAGTTTCCGGCTACAAAATTTTACTCAAAAAGCTCTGGTCAATTCGAGTTAATAGTGACTAAATTTGTCAAAGGTGCCATGCAGTGGGATCGAAACTGGACCAACGCGGTTCCAAAGCGAACAACAAATTTATGCATGTGCCCATTCTTTTCCCATTTTCTCTTTCATTTGTCATCGAGGTATCTTACCCGTTCCACCTTATCTTAAGTATTTGTATGGGTGCGTCCATATTAATTTTCTAGTTTCACTGTCTAGATATAACATAATAATTTTCGTTTTAATTAATTCGACTTTTCTAAAAGTAGACTTGATCACATTTGATATCACATCATGCTATCACTTCCGATTCAATGTATATTTTTAGTAGATTCTCTAGAAGTGCGCTGTCTCTTATATGTAATTACAAATCATCAGTATATATACCATGGTCTGCTATTTTCCCATATCATTTGTAACTAGTCAAATCAACAGATTTATTATTGTTGGCGAATATCAATATCAGAGTTTTATTTGTTGAACAGTTTATCTGTGTGATGATTTTGGGTCTGAAATGATATTTTTTCTAAGATTTTGAGATGTAATGTTGCTCTCTGTTAGTTGTGTGTTCATAAATTTCCTTGTCGTAACTCATTAAAAGCTACCGGTACCGATTGATTAAGTACGGTACCGGTACCGGTACCGATTGATTAAGTACGTTAGCCAGAAATGTGTAGCCTTTATCAATTCTGTGAGCCTTTCAAGTTGTTAGCGGCCTTCATTGTGACTGGAAATTGTCCGCTTGTCTTTGTTGTTGTTGTTGTTGAGTCATGATGATGGTGTTATTATGTTCTTCTCCCTCTAAATTCTATTTTATTGCATATCTTTACTATGTTGTACATTTTCGTTCCTTATAGTATCCCACATTGAATGGATTTTTGTTATTCCTATGAATCTTCCATCGTTATGTTTGCTCAGTTATTGAGGCAACGGTTCAATATTTAATTGTTTCCCATATACATATTTCTCATTTTAAAAAACCGTCCTGTTTATCAAATTATCTCATCCGGCATATGTGTGCCAAAATCTGTTGCTTGAATCTTTCCTTCACATCCAGCATATCTGCTTCTTCTTATTACATTTTACTCATATTTGTTTCGTTTTTCTCCTTAATGTTTCCTGTTGGATCCTGCGGTTTCTATTTCGCTGAGTAAAGATTGATATTATAGGCGCAGACATGGCTGCGTGGTTAAGAACTTCGCTTAGCAACCACGTGGTTTCGGGTTCAGTCCCACTGCGTGGCATCTTGGACAAGTATCTGAATTAATAAAGAATAACAGTTTTTGTATTTGTTTTTATCCGGGATGGATGCACATGTCTCATTCCTTTTTCAAAGACGGTATCGTATGATTTGATGGAGAATCGATTGCTATTTCTAGCAAATCGAGTGACCACATAGAGTCGGAGGAACAGAGACACGAAGTGATAAATGCACTCACCGATGCCATAGCAGATTGCACGATTACAACATAGCAGCTTAATGTGACATTATATATGAGTTTCTCGACTTGGTGTGTATCGCCACCCGCAGGGTGCTGTAAACATCCAGGGGTACTCGATAAAAGTTAGTAGGCGTTGAGGGGGGTCCCTGGAATCTATTTAGAAAGTGTGTTCATATATTTACTACTATGATTTAGGCGATCTCTGATTATAACATGCCACTTTCATTTTCATAAACTGTAGCTGGTATCACTTGTTTAGAGGATGCGGTGGGTTCTTATTTTATAAAGCCGTGCTGCGGTCAGATAGCTTCTCACCGTGGATAATGTTTGGTAAAATTAAGAATTATATTTTGTCTTGTTGGTGTTTAGTTTTGTGTTGTTGATCTTCTTCGTGTTGTTCTTGTTGTTTAAGATGGGAGTGTGTGATTGTATCAGGTGATTTAGATCTTTTTTGTCCTTGCTGTTGCTCTCTTAAACTACAACACAGATATCGACAACAACAACAAAAACAATTCTAAAACATCTGATACAATCACACCATGCCATCTTAACAAACAACAACAACAACAACAACAACACAACAAATAATTCTTAATCGCATCAAAAAATATTTCCGATGACAAACAAGCTAGCAGGGCGCCATTCATCGTCTATATTAGAGGGGTTGGGAGTAATATTTTCAATATGTTGTTTATATTATGTAATGTTTAGTAGTTTTACGCAAGGTCTTCATGACACCATCATATGCACCTCTCTGTTTATGGGTATGTACCATATTATCATGTGAATGGGTAGGTAGGTGTTCGTTACTTCAAATCTGTTGTGTTGTTGGGTTTGCTATGTTCTTTATGTTGTTTCATTATTGCTCTTGTTTCCTCTGAACGTTTCAGTGGCATCAGGTGATGGTATACAGTATGTAGTGTCTAGTACGTTAGTCAGATGTGGTGAGGAAGTTCCTATGGCCTTTGTAAACACCCACATCCAAACTTGTGAGAGTGATGTACAATATGTTCACTTTGTATATTTGGTCAATGGACCAGTTTTTCAATCCCACGCCGATATACAATATGTATATATATATATATATATATATATATATATATACGTGTGTGTGTGTATATATATGTGTGTGTGTGTGTGTGTGTGTGTGTGTGTGTGTGTGTGTGACTACATTTGTCAAAACATCCATGCAGTGGGATCGAAAATGGACCAACGCGGTTTCGAAGCGAACTTCTTAACAACAGAGCTATGCATGTGCCCATTCGTTTCTAAGTTTCTCTTTCATTTGTCTTCGATCTATCTTATCCATTCCACCTTCTCTTAAGTATTTGTATGGGTGCGTCCATATTAATTTTCTAGTTTCACTGTCTAGATGTAATATAATAATTTTCGTTTTAATTAATTCGACTTTTCTAAAAGTAGACTTGATCACATTTGATATCACATCTTGCTATCACTTCCGATACAATGTATATTTTTAGTAGATTCTCTAGAAGTGCGCTGTCTCTTATATGTAATTACAGATCATCAGTATAGATACCATGGTCTGCTATTTTCCCATATCATGTGTAACTAGTCAAATCAACAGATTTATTATTGTTAGTGAATATCAATATCAGAGTTTATTTGTTGAACTGTTTATTTGTGTGATGATTTTGGGTCTCAAATGATTTTTTTCTAAGATTTTGAGATGTAATATTGCTTT
Source organism: Muusoctopus leioderma (assembly GCA_027124095.1). Taxonomy (NCBI): domain Eukaryota; kingdom Metazoa; phylum Mollusca; class Cephalopoda; order Octopoda; family Octopodidae; genus Muusoctopus; species Muusoctopus leioderma. The sequence continues at coordinate 5,875 of JAOPJM010313253.1, read as the reverse complement.
CTGTTAGTTGTGTGTTCATAAATTTCCTTGTCGTAACTCATTAAAAGCTACCGGTACCGATTGATGTATATTGATTAAGTACGTTAGCCAGAAATGTGTGGCCTTTATCAATTCTGCAATTCTGTGAGTCTTTCAAGTTGTTAGCGGCTTTCATTGTGTCTGGAAATAGTCCGCAAGTTTGTTTTGTTTGTTGAGTTATGATGATGGGGCTATTATATTCTTCTCCCTCTATATTCTATTTTATTGCATATCTACTTTTTCTTATTAAATTTTACTCATATTTGTTTCGCTTTTCTCCTTAATTTTTCATATTGGATCCTGTGCTTTCTATTTCGCTGAGTAAGGATTGATATTATAGGCGCAGGCATGGATGTGTGGTTAAGAACCTCGGCTTCAGACCGACTGCGTGAGATCTGGGACAAGTATCGGTATGAATAAAGAATATAAGTGTTTGTATTTGTTTTGCAAGATTCCTGATGTGAAATCGTGTGTTGAAGCAGATATTATTGTATTTTGGGAGTGTCATACTGCCAATAAAACACACGCACCGGTAAGGTTTCACTTCAGTCTTATTACCAATCAATTAGATAATTAATCAATTGATCAATTCATTAATCGATTCGTCTGTCAAAGTCCTTCCGTCACAGTCCTTGACTTTATCAATGGCTATGTGCCCCTCAAGCCCATCCTCTTACACAGCACTTATTACATGTATACTTTCATTTTCACGAAAACACTCTGTGCTGATAGCAACTGGATAGTTTGCAAAAGAAAAACCCTCAAATAAACTGCAAAACTAGGGACGTAGTATACCGATTAAGATGCATGGAGGGACAATGTAAGGGCACTACCACAATTTATCTAGGGAAAACGGCTCGTAGTAAACAGGAAAAAAATGAAAGAACATTAGTATGAGTTTAGAGAAAAGAAACCAACATCTGTACTTCATTACCATACCAAAGAAAAGCAAAGTGGTTTGATAGAGAACATTCAAATAGAAATAGAAATTCTCTTAACATACCGACGAGATCCAACGTTAAGACAAATCAAAGAAGCTCTATGTATCCGAGAAACAGAATCCACTCACTCCATCAATAGAAAATACGACCGGAACAACAATAACCCCACCACCGCCGCCACCGCCACCGCCGCCACCACCGCCACCTATTAAATGATTATATGATAACGCACAAACAAACTTGACCGCAAACAACAACAAATAGGTATACCTATGCGGGTGTGTGTGTGTGTCTGTGTCTGTGTGTGTGTGTGTGTGTGTATGTTTGTGTGTGTGTGTGTATGTTTGTGTGTGTGTGTGTATATATATATCCAAATCCAAAGTTAAACACAATAACAAAATCAATAACAACTAAACCCATGCAAGCACATACGCACACGCACACGCACACGCACACACACAGTAAACATTATAAATATGTATAAATAGCAGAACATGTAAGAAGAATCTTAGCACAAGACCTGGGAAACGAACACTAAATATGAAATAGGTCCTGAGAAGGGGACGTGCTTGAGGGGCATATAGTCATTGATAACGTCACAGACTGCGATGAAATAACATTGACAGACTAATCGATTAATCAATCGATCAATTGATTAACTAACTAATTTATTGGTAGTAGAACTGGTGTGAAGCATAAGCAGTGCGTGTGTTCTATTGGTATTATGACCCTCCCAAAATACAATAATAAAGAATTTTCCAATGTTGCCTATTTTTTGTGTAATATATATGTTTTCTATTGTTGCTGGTTGGTTGTTCTTGTCGTTGTCGTTGTTTCACCCTTAGTCAGTCCTGCCTGAGCAAACCTATGTTCAAAGGAGCTCCATCTATGATCATCCTATCTAAGACTACATCCCTCTCCAAGTGTATTTTGAAAGCCATTTGGTTGATACTCCTAGTAGGTCGACCACCAATGCACAGGCTCCTTCAATGACTCGTTTTTGGTTGGCTTGGATGAAAGGGATATTCTCTGCTGTGTTCTGATTGGACTCAGTTTCCCTTGAAACAGCCATGACTACTGAATAAATTCAGTTTGGGCTTGCTTTCGTGTCAGTGAAGCCGGTTGCAATTAGCTATTGTTACGATATGACAAGTTCATAGGTCTGATAGCGTTAAACTATGATTAAAGGCTATCCAATCGAGACAATCCCATCTTTCTAACATAATGCATCTCGGACAATATTATCCACTGTATCAGCTTTTTTTTTTTGAAGCCGGTATATTGGGATTTGAGGGAAATATGCCTGCTTTCTTATTAGATTGAATGGCTACGTAAAGGCTGCCTCAAGCTAATAAATACAAGTCATTTATTGGGTCCTATTTAATCTACTATATTCCACCCATGCTGTGTTCAACTCTCGATTAGAGTTGATCTGGAACTAAACAACAATGACTACGTCAAGCTAAATGAAAGACATGTAAAATTACTCTGTGTACATCGATGACTTGTTGTTGTTGTTGTTGTTGTTGTTGTTGTATAGCCACATGTCATCCCTGATTGCGTAGACCCATGTTCGAAGACGTACAAGCTGCAATCATTCATATTTTGTTTAAGGTATAATGTGTACAGGGCGTTTTGTTTTTATCCTGGATGGATGCACATGCCTCGTTTCTTTTTCAAAGACGGTATGTTATGATTTGATGGAGAATCGACTGCTATTTCTAGCAGATCGAGTGACCACATAGACTTGGAGAAACAGAGTCGCATAGTGTTAAATGAACACACCGGTGCCATAACAGCTGGCATCAGTACAACATAGTAGTTTAATGTGACATTGGTCATGTGTTTCTCGACTTGGGGCGTAGCGCCCCCCTCGGGGTGCTGTAAACATCCAGGAGTGCTCGATAAACATTAGTAGGTGCTTTGGGGTCATTGGAATATATTTAGAAAGTGTGTTCATATATTTATTACTATGATTTAGTTATAATGAGAGCGATCTCTGATAATAACATGCCACTTTCATTTTCATAAACTGTAGCTGGTGTGATTGTATCAGGTTATTTAGATATGTTTGTCCTTGCTGTTGCTCTCTTAAACCACAGCACAGATATCGACAACAACAGCAAACACAGTTCTAAAGAATCTGATACAATCACACCATGCCATCTTAACAAACGACAACAACAACAACACAACAAATAATTCTTAATCGCATCAAAAATATTCCCGATAACAAACAAGCTAGCCACAGCTCAGTGTCAACAAAAATTCTTACCCGGTCACGAAACAAAATAATACCAGCTACAGGTTGACGAAGTGAAAGTGGCACGTTATTATCGAAGATCATCATAATGAGATTTGTTATTTATCAATTTTTCTGTGGAAGAGCTAATTAAAAGATTTAATAATGTTAAAGATTAAAATTGTACTGACCAGCGTCTTTATAGTCGATTTAATCTCACGATAAAATTAATGCTACCACAATCTAAATTAATGGGTAATAAATTATTCAAATCTGTTGCAGGATAAAAGCAAAAAGTAAATAATCTTTCTCAAAAAGGTTAAAATGATTGACCAGGGAATAAACCTCATTGTAAAGTTAATACCATAATTGGCGGACGTTAAGGATCGAAGCGTAGAAAGTGAAAGTGTGTTTGATTGAATACATCCGTTCGTTGATGCTTTCATTATAAAATACTCTCGTTCTTTATCGTAGTCTGATAAGCGTAAACTCTCTATTTTATTTAAAGCATGCCGTTGAATTTAATGTTCATAAGGAATAATATGAATTATGATAATGTTACTGAATTTCCATTAAAATGAATCAGTGGTATTCAAGGTGAAATGAAGCGGTCCAACTTAGATGAATGCCTGTATAGGCATTGTTTTGATTTTCAGCAGCAACAACTTTACAGAACCTAGCTGCTTTTCCTATCCTTATCAATGGGAGTAAAATTCCAGTACGTATTAAAGAACGTAAGTATTGAATAATGAAAGTATTATGACCCTTTGTTCATTTCCAAGTATTTTTGTCATTTTCCAAGTAATCAAAAATACTTTCATTTCTACGTGTTGATTCTTTAGGTTCACCTCATAATTAACTTAATTATACCACGTAAGCAATTATTTATGTGTAGTGATCAAGAAAACCAAAGAATTGACAGTGATTATTTTTCTGACATCTTCAACAAATTAGATGGGATGAACATCAAATTACATGTAAACAATATGAAATGTATTGAAGCAAAGAGAATTATGAATTCTTTTATCAGCAAAATTATATTTTACAAAAAATAGCATTATTGTAAGAGGAGATTTTCAGCAGTTTCCAGGTATATACAAATCATGATAGTGGTTTTATATTAGCTAAATATATGAAGTGTTGCTATTCCCACCTTCAGGCACTGATAGATGATATGAAAACCTGATTTAAATAATTGGATGATTTGAAAATACCCGAGTAAGCTATAAAGCTGTTTCTTTCCGATGCACATGCTGCTCATCTTGAAGAATTAACAAACTTACAGTTTGAACAAAGTGGGAATGAAGCATTCTGCAAACCATGTATCGTAGGTTTTGGCAAGAAATAAAATTCCTGCTCATTGCTTTTCCGTCTTTATACTTAGTCGAGAAAAATTCAGTATTGTGTTGCAGTTGTTAACTAAACAGTGAAATAGATTGCAAATAAGTGAAAGAGGAGACTTGAAACATCGTTTGTCAAACATTGAACCTGATATTGAAAAATTAGCAAATTATCATCAGGCTCAGGGTAGCCATTAAATTCTATACAGTTAATGATTTTTTTTCATTAAATGGATCAAGTGTACACATATTTTGTATTGCGTTAAACAGTTATGTCCACTTTCATTGCTTACAAATAAATGTGTATCAAAGTTACTAATTGTTCAATTACGTGTGAGTGCAAATATGTAGATAATAATGATTTCAAACTTGCATAACAATCTATTGTATGTCTATAATTATTGAGTCATTAACTACCGCCAAATTTATTAGGGAGCGTTTTCCATCGAGACGTTTTCGATCCAATGCTGGATGAAGCCGTGGCGTTTCATTGCCGGCTTATATTTTCTAGTTGTAGGCCTACATCCACACTAGCAAATTGCGCATAAGACGGTGTGCATCAAGATCGGGTGATTAGCCCTGCTCGTCGGTACCTAGGCTGAATTTGTACTTAGAACGCAAACAGATACCACAAGGCATCTCATCCGCTGCCCTAACCCTTTTTCCAATCCAGTACCCTGAACTGGTACTTTACCTACCGATCCCGAGAAGATGAAACGCGAAGTTGACATCGGTTGGATTTTAAGTCAAAGTGCAGAAAGCGGGAACGAATATTGCAAAGCATTCCATCCGATACTGTACTCTAACGACTGAAATTCGCCGCCTTATCTTTTAAAATATTTGAAAGGGAGCGCTAAATAAAAATTTAAAAAAAACAGAAAGTTTATAAACAAGTGCATTATACGAAGCAGTAAATAATTGGTCTTGCAGAGGATATACTATTAAGTCATTCAGTTGACGATCTCACCATTAACTATTTTTAAGATCGCATTAAAAATATTTTCACTCTTTAAACGACAATAACATCCGTGTTCATTAAATACTAATTTGGCGATAAGTCAGTCATAAGCCTGACCCGTAAAATTAGTCATCGGTGCATATTTTAAATACCATTACTTTTCTCTTTTTGATAATGTTTACTATAACGTCAATCAAGGATTTTATTTCTTTTGATTATTACAAAGGTGATGATAAAAAAAAATTACGTTTATTTTTTTGTTAGATCAATCAAAATAAAGACAATAAATCAAACGATTAACTTTTGTTGCTGACACTATTATCGATCTAACAGATAACTACTTAATATTATATACATATATATATATGTATATATA
>JAOPJM010312748.1:0-11897 GCA_027124095.1 Muusoctopus leioderma | reverse complement strand
CCAATGCCTTGTGAGTGAATTTGGTAGACGGAAACTGTAGAAGCCCGTCGTATATATGTATGTGTGTCTGTCTGTGTATTTGTTTAACTGTGTTACCTAGCGGTTCGGCTTAGAGATCGATAAGATAAGTACCAGACTCAAAAGTACCAGTACTTCAAGGCGGTGGCCCAGCATGGCCGCAGTCCAATGAATGAAACAAAAGGGTGTACCTCGATAGAAAAATGGTAAGAAAAGTGTTAAGCAATAAAATAAAAATAAGACTATTTTGCCTACTATTTCTAGCAGGTTGAGAGCCACGTAGGCTCGTTATGGTTTGGCTCACGCTGTCTTCTGTGACGCTCGGGATGTCCACCACTAAGGTTTGTGTGTTTGTGTAAAACAAAAAAAAACGACAGGATATCCTAAAATAAGTAGGTTGCCAACGAGACAGCTAAAGATATAAAAATATAAGGACAAGACGACACATTATGAGCATGTACTATATATATAGCAACCTTTTCTTTTTTTTGCAAATACCCTTGATTCACCTATAAACCTGCTGAAACAAGAAATGTCATCAAGATAGCAACAAAAAAAAACAGAAGATTTATTTTATTTGCCACCAGGGCGAGAGATGAAAGACAATCACGAAGACAGACATAAAGTGTGGGGGTTTACAAATGCAATCAAATGAGTAAAAAAAATAAAAAATAAAAAATTAAATAATAATTATAACTAAACGAAAATAACTTTAAAAAGGACGTGACGAAAACGGTGTATAATTATAAAACGAAGTATTTTATTATTTTTAAGTTTTTGACATTTCACACACATATATATATATATATATATATATATATATATACACACACATACATACATACATACACACACATATATATGTATATATGTATATATATGTATATGTATATATATATATATATATATATAACAAAAAGACGAGTCTGTGTTATAAACAAACATAATAAAATAAAATAGCCGACTTAAAAATACAATTTAAAACTAAACATGACTGGATCACAAAACTATTATTTAAATAGTTACTGACCTAAAAAAAAATAATTTATATTTGTTTAGGTCGATTAAAATGTCTGCTTTTACTCTGGGTTTTGTTGTTTTTGTTGTTTTTTTTTTCCTTCTTTTCCTTATTAGATATTTGAAAGCTTTCGTACTTCGAGGAAACCTTTACGAACCTGTTTCAAGTAGCAGCGGTTGTAGTTAATACTATTAGTGGTGGTGGTGGTAGTTAGTACTATTGGTGGTGGTGGTAGTCGTCGTAGTGGTGGTTGTAATTAGTACTATTAGTGGTGGTGGTTGTAGTTAGTACTATTGGTGGTGGTGGTAGTTGTAGTAGTCGTCGTAGTGGTGGTTGTAATTAGTACTATTAGTGGTGGTGGTTGTAGTAGTTGTAGTTAGTACTATTAATGGTGGTGATGGTAGTAGTAGGCGGCGAATTGGTAGTATGAGTAGTCAGAGCGTCGGATAGAAGGCTTTGGCAGTATTCGTTCTGGCTCACTACGCTCTGAGTTCAAATCCCGCCGAAGTCAACTGTGCCTTTCATCCTTTCGGGGCAGATAAAATAAAGTACCAGTCTAGGGCAGGTGGAATCGTCAGAGCGTTGAACGGGTTGCCTTGGGGTATTTATTCCGGCTTTTTGTGTTCAGAGTTCAAATCCCGCCGTGGCCTACTTAGGTGATAGACTTAATCCGTCGCCCGGTTTAACACCACCATCACCTGGTCCCCGGATGCCTTTAGCGGAGTCCACTCTGTTGCAAGCATTTGGGTTGTCTCCGATCTGAGGATACTTTCATCCCTCCTTCCCTCCCACTTGTTTTGGAGGCCATAAAATGGTCACTGCCTTCCCCCTTGACTAACCGATTAAACAAAGATTAGTTGTGGTGTTGGTGTTGGTGGTTGTTGGGGTGTGGTGGTGGTGGTGGTTTCGGTGTTATTTAGCCCAGATTAGCTCTGATCGAGGAGGTAGATCTACGATCGAGACGTTCCGGCCGTGACCGTCCCACCTTTTATTCAGACATACTGAATCTAGGACCACGATTATGCAATTTGAATTGAGGCTGATTTGGCCACTATTTCTGGCCGGTTGAGTGACCACGTAAAGGTTCCCTCTTTGGCTAGTGTTGTTGTTGTTTCTTTGTTGTTGTTTCTTACCTCGGCAAGACATGCTACGTATCGCTCGTAAGGTTTCAAAAAATGCATCGGAGACCAAGGACGAGGCGATCTCCTGCGCCATTTCCGGAGCTTCGACTAGCGGTGCTGTTGGAAAGGTAGCCTCCGGAACCTGTTGTTGTTGCTGCTGTCGGCTACTGTTTTTTTTTTTTTTTCTCTCTCTGGCTTTCCAGCTCCTCGGAGCGCTTTCTGCCCTACACCACCAGTCCCATCGCTTTTTTTTCTTTGCGCCCACCATGGGGCACGGCTCCGGAATGGCCCTGATGTCTTGAGGGGTCATAAGGACTTGCAAGTTCATACTGACACCCATCCAACCACATGTCGTTCCTCGTTACCTCTTCTCTTACCACCCACACAATTTGTATTTGCTACAAGGGTGACGAATGGGGGACATAACCCCACTGTTTTTGAAATTCATCTTTGTTTTTACATCGAGTAAAAAAAATAAAATAGAAATGTTGAAAAGAAAAAATATAAAATGTAAAAAAATGAAATGTATGTGCCAAAAGGGGGTCAATAGTCTAGGGCACTCCTAAAATCCCTAAAGACCTTCCAACGCTAAAGCTAGTGCCCTCTTCCTGCTAGGGAATTACCAACGAAAATTGAGATTGGAACCATCCATCTATATTACGCAAATTTACTGGAGGGTAGCAATTCCCTCTCCATTCTCACTCCCCTTTTCGAGTAATAGTTGGGAAAGTTGATGAGGGCTTGGCCAAAGAGGAAAGTGTCTGTCATCGCAAGCTCCTCTACCACATTATCTCTTTTGCTATAGACACCAGGTAGGAAAACTACTCTCCCTTCTTTAGCAAAGGAACGCAGTGAGGCGACCCTTACGGTGGACTCAGCTGACAGCCAGATCCGTCCTACACGCGAAAACAGGTGTTCGACGTAACACCACAAGCCACTAATGTTCAGATACTGAACGAGTACGGTTTCGTCGTTTTGTGCGCATCTCGGACATGTCCGGCCAACGGCACTGTCGACCATGTAGAGCTTATCTGGAACTGGCAACTCCCTCCTGTAGCACTACCAGGTCAAAGACTTTTGGAAGTTGTCCATAATCGTCAACCTGAAAGTCCTCCAGAAGGGACTATTCAGACTGTCCTTATCGACACTCGGAGTTGTTCCCAGGCCATCGTTGCTCACACCCTCCACTAACCCTGTATAGAATGCAATCATGGAAGTTCCACAGACTGGATTGCCCAGCTGGTGGTGTGCAGTGAGCACCTTGCAAGATGCCCAACCTCGATTTGCACTTCACCCAGGATTGCAGCTCTGTCAAAGAGATGAGCTGCAGAAAGATGTCTCACAAACGGCGACCACGCATGTTCACAGTCGTCGTTTTCCAGGGATCTCTGCAGAGGCCTGTGTATCATCAGTGATGGCATCCTGAAACCTCCTGGAGTGGGTATTGGCAGCAGCCATCTGCTGACAGCGGGACACGTCTTACATAATAAGCGAAAAAACACGGGCTCCAATCTGGTCAGATGTTTCCCGAGACAAGGTACAACGGTCAGGTGGTAGAGATGTAGGCGTTACCCATCTCCACCCGACCTTTCAGGGTCAACTGCCTCTCAGCCCATTTCTGAGTGAGATTGGTCACTCAGCTCTCGATCTCTTCCCAGTTTTTACCCACCTGGAGGTCTGGATTGAACCAGATCCGAGCACCGGATCCTCTGGACAGCGACAGAAACCACCATTCCGCATGGACTTACCTCTCTTGGCGCTGAGTGGCAAACTCACGGAATTGTCCCAGTTAAAGCGTGCTCCAGTTATCACCCGGTATTCTTCCAGTATGGTGCCGACCCCCTCGATTTACCATGTGCTTACAGCATCATGGTGACACGGCATGTGTTCCAGTTCGAGCGGGATACTTCTCAACACATCCAACTTTCGCAGTAGTGGTTCGAGCATCCTAGGTTTCAATGAGAAACACGGGCTTGATGTTTTTTGGTGACTATTTCTATATTTGGACGTATTTGAGATAAACATACCCGCATTTCATCTTCAAGGCAATGAAGTCTTACGTTTTTGTTGTTTTTGCATTTGATATTATGGTGGTAAGAAAATCCTAATTCAATAAATGTGATGCAGAAAAATGAACGAAGATCGATAAATCGTTTTTAAGCTACTGAAGGATATTCTTCTCTAATAGAATAGATACCTCTGCATGCTTGATTTTAAACCGACGATCGTTGGATATAGAAGCCAATTCTTCAGATAATTTCAAACCAATATAAGCATTTAATGATAGTTATATATGGCAAATAACTGCTGGAATGATGTTATATTTAGTGATAAAACGAGCTTTTCCCTTTACAATAGTGATGGAAAAACATGGCCGCCGAGAGAAGAGAATCGTAGACTTTAACTTGCAAATTTACGAGAAAGAATGGGACAAAGAAAATATTTGTGGGGTTGTATGTTCTATATAGGTGTTAACAAATTAGCATTTATTGATGGCACAATGGATGGAATTCAACATATGGCTATATTAGCCAACAATTTATCTCAATCTGCCGGGAAGTTTAATTTTAGGACGTTCAAATTCCAACAAAATAATGATCCAAAGCACCTTTCCTCATATGCGCAAAGAGCCGGAATAAATACCGCGAGGCATCTTTTCCGACGCTCTAACGATTCCGCCAGTCCACCGCCCTAGACGAGTACTTCATTTATCTACCCCGAAAGGATAAAAGGCAAAGTTGACCTCGGCAAGATTTAATCTTATGGCGCAGTGAGCCGGAACGAATACTGACGCGCTTAGTAGGACTCTGCCAATTCCCTGCCTTAGTAGGGAAGGGGAGTCCTTAGTAATGAACTGATTTGAACCCCGTTGAAAATGTATGGGTAATTTTGAAGATGAAAAGGAAAGGATTTAAAAACAGTCCCCGAATTAAAGACATTCGTGATTAATATATGGAAGGAAATAACTGAAGAAACATATGGAAAGTTAGTATCATCAGAGAGAAAAAGGAATAAAAGCTGTTCTCAGAGCTAAAGTTGGTCATACCAAGTATTTTACTCTTTTACTTGTTTCAGTCATTTGACTGCGGCCATGCTAGGGCACCGCCTTGGAGGTCGATCAGATCGACCCCAGTACTTGTTCTATCGGTCTCTGTTGCCGAACCGCTAAGTTACGGGAGATAAACAAACATATACGGAGACAAACACAAACACACACAAATATATACACACACACACTCACACACAGACACACAGACACACACACACACACACCCCACACACATATATATATATATATATATATATATATATTTCTAAGGCGTCCATCGCTTAAGTTGGCCATGCAGCTGCACCTGGCAAGTGTCTCACCAGGGCGCACACCAGGGCAATTTTGTATGTAGGATCGGTGGTTATCTTTGCACCGTGTCTCTCATTTCACGCCACCGATGTTGACCACGAGAAAGTAAAAGTCCGATACAGTTTCGCACCAGTGTCTTCGTAGGCGTACTCAGGACATAAAGATCCTGAACAAAAACCGCAGGGCATTGTCTCAAGCGCTCTAACGATTATGCCAGTACACCACCTTTATCTATAAATATTTACACACACGCATACCTACACATACATGCATATATACACATACACACTCACACACACACACATACGTGCGCACGCACACGTATATGCATGTATTCATGGGTGTGTTGTGCAGTTATCTACTTATATTTTATGTAGGTATATAGATATAAATATCTGCTCAAAGACATATACATATATACATATATACATACATACACACGTACATACATACACATATATAAATATATACACACAGATATATATATATATATATATATAGCGAGAGAGCGAGAGGAGGGGAGCGAGTGGAGCGGAGAGAGAAGAAATAGAAAACGAGAAAGGTAATTTTCTTTATGCAAATTTAATTTAATTTCCATAAAATATTTACCATTTCACATTGGCACTCAGTAGCTTTCAGCTAAGAATATCTATAAAAAGACAAAAATGTAAGGAAAATATTAAATGTTTGGTCTAATTAGTGTGAAGTTCCAAACAATTTATCTACACTTTTTAGATAAGCATTTACTCGAGGCCAGATTCCTGGAAACAAATCCATATTTTATCTTATTGCATTTTCTATGTTGATTAGGTTTCGTTGGATTGATTACAAGAGAGCGTCTGTAATATGTTTATGTTATTTCTATGCTGAAGTTATTGGCTTCCTTTTTTCTTCATGCTGTAACAGTATTCAGATGTAAACTCTTGAAATTAGCGTATAGTTTCTTCAAAGGAAAATAACAACTATTTTTTCATTTTTAAATATAATTGACGAACATTCATTCCTGATACCAACCAATTCTGAATATATCTACTGCACCAGGATTTTATGTTTATGTGATTCTTTGATCGCGGTCGTTATTAATCAAGATCTATATTGATATCCGTGCGAATACTCGCACCTTTGTTTACACTTAATTAAAACTAGCCAACGATGGAACCTTTACGTCGTTGTACAACCCAATAAAAACAGTAGCCACATTTCCCTCAATTACACCCTATAATCTTAATCAACGCATTAGATAATGTAGCCCTCCGTAATCTAAAAAGACTGATGATCGTGACTGGAATGCCTTTGATGATAGGTATGCTCCATTAGGGTGGCTCCGAAGCTAAACAACATCAACGACGGTAACCCATAATAAAATATAAGTGTTTTCCACGAACGCAGTGGGTTTCTTATAATGACGCAAAAGAAACGCATAATGACTTGTAGCATATCGGAAATACTGTTTTTCATAAGGGGATCATTTCAATTATCTAAACCAAGACTTTGCGAATGCTCCTTATCAAAGGATATATGCTCCTACCAGATTGTAATTATATTTTCTATCCCAGTTGCGTATGTTAGCATACTTTATAATTGCTGTTGTTGAAAAGCGCCAAATAAGCCCTGATCGAGCTGACATATCTCAGTTAGAATGTTGGCCGAAGCACTAGGTGCAATCTCCAGGTCCATAGTTCCGGAGTATATTATAGTTGCACCCAATACTGCACATTCTGAAATGCAGTTGTTAATTGTTTGTGGCAATGTTTTGCAGTATTGGAATGCTGTACACTCACTACTGTGTATGTTATTGTTAATAACCACTTAAAACATATAATAAGGAAATCAGCTATGTATTTGTTAAAATGTATCCCCCATATTTCTTGAATACAAAAATGGTGGGCTCTGATTTCTGAGCAACATTATTTAACATAATTTAATGTCAACAATAAATTATGAATAGAGACATGAGTGCTAAACTTGAAGTCAGCAACAGATAATTTATCATTACATTTTAATGGTCCTGAGCTCTTTATGTTCTTATGTTTATCAAATGGAAGAAGGAAGGCTGCAATTGACAGATATATGGAATTGCACCTCAACATCGGTTGTCAAAATCCTCTAAGACGTTGCTAGAAACTCAATTGCCACTGATGATGATAATGACTACAATGATCATGATGAGGATTACTAGGTGGCGATTGATGGTAATGCGGATGTGATGAAGATGGCAATTATGTTTATGATAAACGTGGGGATGAAGATTGTATCGATGGCCACCACGATGATATCGAGGAATTTCAGTGGTGATGACGATAGCGATAATAGAAATGACGATTATTATTATCATCATCATCTTCATCGTGATGCTGGAGATGTTAATAATGAAAATGATGATAGTTAAATGAACAGTGAGGATAATGTGGATGATGATGGTGATTAGAGTAAGAATATGGATGAGGTGGATAGTGAAATGATAGAAATCATGATGATCATCATCGCTGTGTTGTCGATTGTGACAACAATTATTATATAATAGTGATGATTGTGATGATGATAATGAGGAGGATAAGGGAGATGGTTACGACACCAATAATGTTGATGACGTCAACGATCAGAAGGAATTTCTCATATCGATAAAAATGCTGTTTTTTTTCATAGTAAGAATGTTCGCTGATTGCTAATGATATCTCTAGCCATCAATTGTTATCAAGAGTGTGAAATCCAATCACCTGTTGTTGTCTTTATGGTTATTAACGTCACTGCTGTAAAAGCTGTTGTCACTGCTTTGCTGCTGCTGCTGTCTGTTGCTGATGATGAAGTTTAGTCCCGGCGCAAACCTAAACGAACATACATTTGATCAAAAGTGACCCAGATGTTACCATCCACTATATTAGGCGTATGTAGGGCTGCATTATCTAATGCGTCCTTTTATGAATTTAAGACGGTAGGGTGTGAATTGAGAAAGGGTTGATTGCTATTTCTTGCTTGCTCGTAGTTGATGTTGTTACTGCTGTTGTTGGCGATGGTAGTGGTGGAAGTGTCCAAACTAGTGTCGGTTGTAGGTTCTGGTAGAGGTGTCCATAGTAGTGATATTAGTAATGGTTATGGGAGTGTTGTTGGTATTCTAGATAGTAGGAATGTTAGTGGTGCTGAAAATACATGTTGTCGTCATACTATCAACTGTGGAAGTAACTGTGGAAGCGATGTCGTTGGTGGTGCTGGTGGTTGTGGTGCTGGTGGTTGTGGTGCTGGTGGTTGTGGTGCTGGTGGTTGTGGTGCTGGTGGTTGTGATGCTGGTGATGCTGGTGGTTGTGGTGGTGGTGCTAGTGGTTGTGGTGATGGTACTGGTTTTGGTGTTGGTGACAGTAGCTAGAAATGTGGTAGTGTTGTCAGTGACAGTAGCTAGAAAAAGTGTCTGTTCTAGGGGTACTCGTTATTGTTTAGCTTCTCATTGAAACGACCTATGATCAAAGGCGTTCCAGTATGGCCACCACATTTGTTAACGTGTATTGCATCTCATGATCAATATAATCCATTTGACAGAAATGTTTGTATGTAATTTGATTGTAGGTGAGGGAGATGCGAGTATTATTTCTAGCGGGTCGAGTGATCACAAATAATCCATCGTTCAGTGGTAGTGGGTGGTGGTGTTGTTAGCGATGGTGAAAATATTAGTATCAGTGTTTATATCGTTATGGTTAGTAATGCTTGTTGTTGTGTACTGTATAGCCTGATCAGGCAGACCGGTGGCATCTAGATAGTTGACCGAACAAGCAGGTGCAGTAGGTAAATACATAGCCCAGACATATCGCAACTACGTATATTGTACATTCTTACATGTAATTGAATGTGGTATTGTGCTGCAGTCCCGAAAATTGTCATGTCTTTTCTGCATGATTGTTGGATCTTTTTTTGGTGGCCACAAAGGACGAACTAAAGGTGAATTCGGTCTGAATGCGGCATCTCCTGCTCCTCTGCAGAGTGTTTAGTGATAATTGTAGTTTTGATGCTCCTACTATTTGTGTGTATGCGCTAGCTGTGTTTGTCTGGACCTATTCGTAGATTTAATGTTGTTTAATGAGATTTTAGAAAGATGGTGCTGTAGTTTACTGAAGTGGGTAACCTGATGGTGATCGTAATGATTGTTTTGTTGTGTGTAGTCGTTGGTAGGGACCGACAAACTCTAGCTTCATGATGTCCGGGGTGCACCCGCTCACCCAGCGTCTGGTCTATGCTTCTTTCAACAAGTCATGCTCGAATGGCGCTGCAGTGCTGTTTCGGAAAGCATAGATATAGAAGTAAGCAATATCTTCCTAATCCCAGATGGTAGATCAATTATTCTAGACGTGAGCAGCAGTGGAGGTGGTAGTGCTTTTAGACATGGCCGTTTATGCTACCACAGTGGGTGAAATCGGATTTCTTCAGAAGTCTAACGATTTTCCTCGGTACATCTCGGCATTAGTAATAATGGGAAATTGGAATGGTATTTAGACGCCTGCAGGGATTGTGTGGGAGGAGCCTGTAGAAGAGGAGGATGTCAAATCTCATAAACCTACTCCAGGACTGATAATTGACTGATAATATCTCTTGGATTTCCCGAATTCATTAATGTGGACCTGGAAACATAGCGGGGTCATCCAGGTTGTAGTTGATTGAGTTACATTATCACAGTGTTCGGTTAGCTGCTACACAGACAACATATTCATGTACAGTGACATATCCATGTACAGTGAACGTATATTAGATTAATAAACAGGGCTAAGTGTATTTGAAACTGAGCGGACAAATATAAGTGGTCTGGTTAGTGAATTACCTACGCGGTAATTTACGGGTTCAAATATCAATAAGAGTTGGTATGTCTCACTAAAAAAGAAAATCGGAGCAGACTTTGTGGTTTTAGTGGAGTCCTCGCCCTTGCAAGCATACCAGGAAGGTTTTCGGTCTTCTGAGGGTAACTTCCTCCACAAGTCTTAGAGTTTCTACAAAGAAACACGGTCTCTTGTTATCTATTAACATATTAAATACCTACTACCGATGATAATATAATCGAATATATTATTGTTGGTAGTGGGGAGCTAAGCAGTGATGTAGATAGCAGTTGTAGGGGTTGTGATGGAGATGTTTTCTCATTGATAGCGGTGATCGTGTGGTGGTGGTGGTCATCGTAGTTGAGGTGATGGTGGTGGTGGTGGTGGTGGTCGTAGTTGTGTTGATGGTGGTGGTAGAAGTGGTGGTGTTTTGATGGTAGTAGTGTTTGTAGTAAATTAGAAGATGCTGGTTGCATTTGTTACAATGAAAATGAAGTTAGTGATTGTCTGTGTTGGTGTTGTTTAGCCCCAGGCCAGCGCTCATTGAGCAAACCTGTGATCAAATGCACTCAAGCCATGACCATCACATCTTATTTTCGTGCATAATACACCTTCGACCACAATATGTAATGTCATTTTTTAAAAGACGGTAAGTGTGTTTTGAGCGAGATTTGGCTGCTATTTCTTGCAAGTATAGGGACCATGTAGAGGCTGCCGGTAGTAGTAGTGGTGGAAGTAGTGGTGATAAAACACAAATTGATGATGGCATTTTGTTTTGCATGTACTCTCGTGCGCTAGTGGGTGGAATTTCTTGCTGGTTGCTGTTTACTTTATACTTTTTATTATATTCTGTTATTAATTGCTTCATTTGGAAATCGCAATCAACGATTGCAACCACCACCACCACCACCAACACAACCGCCACCATCACCACCACCACCACCCCAATACCACTACCACCATCATCATCATCATCATCATCATCATCATCATCATCATCATATTCTTCCTCATCAGTAAGATCATCACTACTATCGTCAAAATCGCCATCATCCACTTCCGTATCACATCATTCTCAAGATCATCATCATCATCTTCATCATCTCCATCACCTCCTCTTCTTCTGCATCACCATAGCCTTGCTCATTATCACCATTAATGAAGTCATTATCAGAATGAGAAAATTTCATAGCAACTCCATCGTCAAAATTGTGTAAGAATATCTCCAACACTGTTGAAATAAATGATTCAATATTCAATATTCAATATTCAATATTCAATATTCATTGTCCCCCATTTTACTGGAATATAGTTAATGTCTCCAGCAGCCACGCAACTACATTATCATCATAGTCATCATATACATTTTCCTCTGCGACATCGTTTACCATCATCATTATCGTTTTAATTATCACCATTATTACATTAGTGGTAGCGTCAGGTTTATCATCAATATCAATAAATATCATCAGACTGAATTTCATAGAGAATCATTTTCGAAAGCACAGACACACATACACACAGAGACGTATATACGTATGCATACACATGGAGAAAAACATACACACACTCATATATATTATATA
>JAOPJM010312642.1:0-11897 GCA_027124095.1 Muusoctopus leioderma | reverse complement strand
GGTCAAAGGGAGATAATCTGGTTACCTCCCCTTTAATGTGTATATATATTTATATATTATTATTGTATATATATATAATATATTTCTGTGTGTGTTACACAATATCAAAACAATTCTTAAAAGTTTTCTGAAGCGGCACCCCCACACATTAAAGTCACGAGCCGCCACTGTCTTCAACTGTAAATAGTTACATTAAAAGAATTATCTAACTTCCTTGAGAGGAATATATATATCACCGATACCAATAAACATCTCCAAGAAACCTGTCATATATCATCATCTAACCATTCTTTTGAAATAACCACTTCTACTGACCAAGATTCTTTCAGTGTATAAAATTGCAGTTATGGAAGTCGCAGGTAATTTAGAGTGGTAATGATATACTTAATATTTTGCGAATATATCAAAATTTCAAGTGATATTTCTTCAAATGCAAACATCTATTTATTTTATTTGTTTTTATTTTTCATAATTTGTATATTTTCTCACTGTAAATCAATATTTTACGACCGGCTCTGAATGCATCTAACTTATATATCTATTTATGTGTTAACGTGTGTGTATGTGTCCATAAATATAAATATATGTATGTATGTATA
Organism: Muusoctopus leioderma; assembly: GCA_027124095.1. Classification (NCBI taxonomy): domain Eukaryota; kingdom Metazoa; phylum Mollusca; class Cephalopoda; order Octopoda; family Octopodidae; genus Muusoctopus; species Muusoctopus leioderma. The sequence goes on along the minus strand of JAOPJM010312642.1, from coordinate 11,298 downwards.
TGCATGTATAAATAAATATATATATATATATATATATATATATATACCGAACGGTGAGCGTTTGTTTGTGTTTCCTAATAAACAGACATCCGGCCGTTGGGTGATCAGTGTTGGTGATCATTGCCGTGATCATTGCCATAAAAATTCTGCCTTAAGAAATCTCCGTCCAACCCATGCTAGCATGGAAAAACGGACATAAAAAGCGATGAATGAATGAAAAGATATATATATATATATATATATATAAAAACCGATAACAAAATAACAAAATGCCTGCTCGTTCTGTAGTTTGGTGGTATGATTCCCATACTTAAAATCAGTATGGTTGGTGACAGGAAGGGCATCCGACAGTAAAATGCTGCCTCAAGAAATCTCCATCCAACCCATGCTAGCATAGAAAAAACGGACGTAAAAACGATGATGATGAATGCTGATGAACTACAAACAGTAGTTATATATATCGAGTAAAGTACCCCCCAAAGAGGTAGTCCAGATTATGACAGATGTCATAATCTGGACTACCTCGTTTACCAATACCCTAAAGCGACCTGCCAATTTTTAACCATCAAAATTAAAGCTTTTATCGTACAAGCAAGAGCGTAACTATGTAAACTGAATCATTGCTAAAACATTGAAAAGTTCCGAAAATAAGTTTTTATTTTGGAAAGCTGCTACAATGCTACAATTCTTTTGTGTTTTGCTGTAGTCTGGTAGATAAGAATTTTGTTTCGTTAATAAGGCAATAAGTTCAAACCTTATTGAAAAGTTTTATTTCCAGTCAGTTGTTGGGTAGTCCCAGTCAGTTCTGCTTGAACAGATTTATAACACAAGAGTAACCAATCTAATGTTTGTGGGTGGGTGACCTATTGGTACAAGAAAACCTGATATCAGTTGACAGTACAAGTCTTGTTTTAATATTTGTGTTCGGGCATTCTGACCATTGCTATTCTATCTTCATTTCGAACATGTTGCCTTAGAATATTGAATTGAAAAATATACAGTACATCGCATCTTTAACTCTTAATGTCCTGTACGACATGGTTCCACACGGTACCGCATCATCAAATTGATAAGAATCATTGAACTATATATATATATATATATATGGTGAAAGAGAACTACTTTTGTGTGAAAATTCCTCAAGCACCTGTGTTTCTTACCTGTAAATTTCATAATAAATATACTGCTAAAAATCCCATTTTAGGCATTTTTTGCTCAATCATTACAGGACTTAGAAAATTTTCAACAGGATGTTAAGAGTTAAGGAAGTGGAGGTTAGGTTTAAAGGAAATTTGACTACTGCATTATCATTGAAGGCGGGTGGCCTAGTGGTGAGGTGGTTGGGCTCATGATCATAAGGTCACGGGTTCGATTCCTAGACTGGGCGACGTGTTGTGTCCTTGAGCAAAGCACTATATTTCACTTTATTTACTCCATTCTACTCAGCAGTAGCTGGGGGGTTAATCCTGTGATGGAGTGGCGTCCCGTTCAGGTGGGAGGAGTCTTGCACTCTGTCACTTAATGCCATGGGAACCAGGATATGCTCTGGCCTAATGGGCTTATAGGCTTGAGTAGGACTTTAACTTAACATCACCAGCTAGTGAAGCAACCATGTACAAGTTATTTGCTCATAAATACAATATATATATATATCATCATCATCATCATCACAATCGTTTTACGTCCGTTTTTCCATGCTAGCATGAGTTGGATGGAGATTTCTTGAGGCAGCATTTTACGGTCAGATGCCCTTCCTGATTTAGTTGACCATACTGATTTAGTATGGGAATTACAACACGGAATCACTGAACAGCCAGGCATTTGGTTATTGGAGATATAAACAAATGTCACTGGTTGATTTCAGCAATAAACAGTGTCAGCGATGACAAGGACACACACACGCACACTCACACACATACATACATACACACACTCACACACATACATATACGACAGGCTTCTCTATACAGTTTCTGTCTACCAATTCCACTCACAAGGCATTGGTCGACCCGAGGTTATCGTAGAAGACACTTGCCCAAGGTGCCACGCAGTGGGACTGAACCTGAAACCACGTGGTTACGAAGTGAAGTTCTTAACCACACAGCCATGCCTAAACCAAAGAAAAGCAGAAGAGTGTCAAACATTTGTATCCGACATAAACCACAAAACAAACAGTAAAACACTATACAAAGTAATATTAGCAGCATCAACAACAACAATCAAACTACAAACATACACCTAAAATACAGAGGGCCAGAAGAAATGATTGCACTTACCAACATCTACAACTACTCGTACCAACACTTCAAAATCTTCAGAACTTAACTGCACAAAATTATAACAATTTTAAAACCTAACAAAAACCTTTTAACTGAAGCAACATTACACAAACCCAACACCCTCCTATACACACCATCAAAAATCCTAGAAAGACATCAACAAATCCTCACATTTCTTCTTTCAACTCTCTACACAGACTACTACACTCAACCACCATACTACTCACAAACCTTATACAGAACACACATTGGGTTCACCAACAGTGGTGGTGGGGGAACAACTTGCGTCATTCTGAGGACATCAGGAAAGCTTTCAACTCCATTCCTTACTACTCACTTGTGTACAATATGCTCAACATCTCCTTAAGAAATAACTGAAAATACTAAGGCAGCGTTTTTCAAAGAGGGTTCTGAGGAATCCCAGGCTTTCGCAAAAAAAATTCTTGGGCTCCGTGAGATTATGTCTTTTTTAATAAAATGTAATACAATTTTTATTTTATAAAAAAAATGGTATTCTCGATTTTCAAATAAATTCTCGCCTAAAACAATGTTTGCTTCATTTAATGTCTTATTCAAATTAGAGTGGTTGGGTTTGTCTGTAAAATATAGGTATAGGTTCTGTGATTTTTGAAAAATTGTATAAGGGTTCCATGACAAAATAAGTTTGAGAACCACTGTTCTAAGGTTTCCAAGCCTATTTAGTATACAACAACTTCACATTACTACAAGGTTCCATTCTCCAATCTATCTTTTAAAACTTATACCTACATAACCTTACCATACCTCCACAAGTATAAACACAACCTCATGTACAGATATCACTCACATCCTCCCACCATTACAGTAATAACTTAGGCATCTTATGAAACTGAGTTCATATCTTGTTAGAATATATATTTCTTGAGATTTTAACTCTCCGCATTATAGCTAATTGTATTTGCCCATTACCTGAAGATCATGTCACAATTCCTCTTCATCATCATCATCATCATTGCTTTACACCCACTTTCCATGTTGGCATGGGTTGGATGAGTTATTTCGGTTTGGGCCAGTTCTTATTTGGAGTTACCACTCTCCTAGATGGGCCGGCGGACCATGCCTTGCTCATATGTTTCATTTGGCTTGTTTCTACAGTTGGATGCCCTTCCTATCTTGAACCATTTTACAGAGTGTACTTGGTGCATTTTATCATGGCACCAACACAAGAAAGATTGTCATGCCCATGACACAACTAAAGAGTCCTCTCTACCCTATGTTTTCTCTGTTCGATCACCAATAAGATATTTCCTTTTTTAAAAAACTAACAACTTTTATTTACTTTGTTATGGAAATAGCCAGATGTCTTTTGATGCCATCTACTTAAATTTGGAATAAGGTTCACTCTTATCCATAAAATAATTGGTTTACTTTGAGTAAACAGAAGTTCTTCCCTTTCTGATGCAAACACAAAGACTTCTAACCCAAACACAAAAACACAAGATCCTCTATTTCTGATAGTGTAACACTGGTCCTTTATTAGTAGCTGTAATAGAAAATCCCCTAATGTTGACACAAATGTATGATTCCCTATTCTTTACTCACACACCAAAACTCTTACACTTGAACTACAACTTCAACCTGTAACCTTGTTATTGCAGTTTATCCTTAAACAAGATACTTTACTTTCTGTCAATCTGGCCGAAAACTACATATGATTGCCATTAAACAGTGCAGTGTTTAGTATTAGATACGATGAGTCATAAGTATGTGCTACATGCAATAGATTTATATATATATATATATGTACTCATTCAATTTTTGTGAATGTCTGACATTACAGAACCATACAACCCAAAGAAGGATAGAAAAGTAAATGAGGAACTTTTGGTTATAAAACTGTTTCTACATTGTAACATTGACACATGACTTGGTAATGTGTGCTTCTGATGAATGTTTGCTTTACATTTCTGACAGCTCTTATTTTTTTCCATTATCCTTTCTTTAGTAGAACATTCCTCATTGAATTACTTAGCGCCAATTCTTGCTTCTACCTATAAAATGGTCACTGAATGATTGGCAGCTGTAGATGTGTTTTATTTCCTCCATAGATTTTGAATAGTGGAGCGACTTGTGTCTCTTGTGTCAAATGTCAACGCAATTTCAGTTTGGATTATAGGCTGACTTTTGAAAATGGCTTGACAAAAGCTCACTCTTCTCTTTGTAGAGATCATCTTATTGATATTTATCAATGCCAGTATTTCAGATACATTGATTGGAAACTATAAATCTCATCAGCGACATCATATAATGGATTTTATTGCTGCAACACGAAAGTCAATTAACTTCTACAAATCTTCATCAATATTTCAATCTCGTTTTTGATTCTTCAGAATTGTTAGAATTCGGTGAAAGCAAAAATGTTACCAAACAATACATTCTTCAATTTCTACAAGACAGGAGTCCTAGCCTCTTTCTCACTCCACTATCACCCTCTCTTGTCTGATAATGAGGTCTGCTTTCTCATTCAGTAATATACAAAGGGGCACTGGTTGTAAGGTCTGTGGGTTGTTTAGCCCCAGGTTAGCTCTGATAAATCAGACCTATGATCAAAGGTGTTCCAGCCATGATCATCCATTCGTATTTTCAGCTATAGTGCACCTACAACTACATTATTTAATGTGTCCTTTTTTTTAAGACGGCATAGTGTGACTCGAGGGAGACTTGGATGCTTTTTCTTGCAGGTAAAGCTACCTTGTAGAGGCTTCCTTTGTTGGCTCATCAATAGACTCTTGTTTGTTAAGGTGTGTGTTAAAATGTCAGATGAGTATGTGATGAGATTTCTGTTTCACATATACTTTAGCAGATGTAGGTACTGTGGGACCAGGTTACATACTAACATCTCATTAATTATACACCTCCCCTCTATTAGCCAGTGTAGGCTGTGATAAATTAGCTAGGAACTCAATGAGCTGGATGGAGTTAACCTTGTTTTCTATCAGGTCTGTTGACCTAAACTATATTAAGATCTCCCTCCTCATCATCATAATCATCTTAATTTTTCTATGGGATTATAAAGCTAAACAGGGTCTATTCAGTTACCATAGAAACTGTTACCATAGCAACTGGAGAATGAGAATATATTGTTTGAGATTATGTGTATATGCAGTAACAATTCTCTAGTTGGTTATTTATGTAGATCTAAATAATAATCCTCCTACCATTAATTTCTCCTTATATATACAATTATATATTCTCATCATCTTAGGTCCTTCAAAGTCTAAAATATCACTTGGCATCATTTTCAGACATTTCTCAAGAATTCTAACATACATGTGATGTGCAACACACTAGACAATAACACTGTGAACAGTGAACATTGGTAATCTAGGGACAATTCTAAACTGTTATCATCATCATCATGCATTTTCTATACTACCAATAATGATACTCTATACTCTTTCAGTATTTATATATATTTGTTTGTGTTGCACAGCTTAAAGGGCACATGGCCTAGTGGTTAGGCGATTGGGCTCACAATCATAAGGAAGTGGGCTTGATTCCCAGACCGGGCCGTGCATTGTGTCCTTAAGCAAGGCACTTTCACGTTGCTCCAGTTCACTCAGCTGAAAAATGAGTACCAGCTGCAGCTGGGGGTAACCCTGCAATGGACTAACATCATGTTCAGGGGAGAGTCTTACACTCTAAGTCACTTAACGCCACGGAAACTAGGATAAGCTCCAGCTCCAATGGGCCCATAAAAAAGGGCTCAAGAAAGACTTTGACAGCCTAGAGAGAGTTGGTAGGAGCAGACTAGGGAGATAATCTGAAGAACCCAACCCTATATATATAGATATGGGATTAAGGAAGCATGTGATAAATGTTGTGTCAACTAACTTATATTACCATTGACTTTTGATATTGATACTAAATAATAATTAATATGCATTAATATCTTATACACTCCATATTTTTACTACAATTTGAATATCTTCTTATATTGTTTAAATTACCTAATTACTCTCTTTTTAATAAAATTCTTGGAATCTATTTCTAATAAATACAGAAATCTGCGCACTATCTACCCAGTCCGTGATATCATTTTTATGCTAATGTTGATATGGCGTAGCATGCTTTTTGCATACTTGCATGTGGTCAGGATTATTTAAGGTGACTACCAGTTTGATGTACGTGATAGTTTTTATAGAGTGCTGCTTGGATAATGTTATAACTGACATCTGAAGATTTGAACTTATTTACTATTGTGGACTTATATAATTATCGTAACTATTGCATATAATTATTGTAAATACAATGATAAATATAATATCTCCACACTAGAGAAGCTGGTAAAAACCACTGTTTGAGTAATGAATGATTCCTTGCATAGGATGGCTATCTCACATGCTTAGAAGATCTAAGTGGATGATGGAGGCAAGTAGAATTCTTCTATCTAAAGACCCCCATCCCACTCATCTGTACTAGATAACAAACTCATGACACATGTGTTCATAGCACTTGTAGTCTAGTATCTTGTTCACTCAGAGCATGTTTCTTCATAAATGAGGTCTGCATTCAACATTAAATCTATTGCACTATGTCAGCTTTGGTTGTCTCTTTCCATACTACTGTGGGTGTGATAAGGATGCAAATTTTAGATTTTACTGTGGATGGCATATATTTTCCACTAATCTGTATAAAGTTAGTAGAGCCTTACATCTTGAAGACTGAAGCAAGGTTTGAACTTAGGAACTTGTAATCAGCAGTGCAGCACTTTAACCCACAGCTACTGTACATGAAAAAAAGTGGTAAAATTTCATTATTTGGACAGTTAGCACCATCATTGACCATTCTATCACAAGCCAGCACAGGAGCCCCAACCTGCTAGAAATAGCTGTCATATCTCTCTGAAATCACTCCCTATTGTTTAAAAAGATGTAGGCCACATTGGATAATGTAGTCTTAATACACTGTTTCATTATAAAACAAGGTGGTCATGGTTGAAATGCTTTGATCACAGCTCTGCTTGATCATTGCCTACCTGGGGCTAAATAACAATGACCATTCTATCAACCATAGCAACAGGCATTTTAAGGCTAGTTTCCCTGCTTAACCCTTTCACTACCATATTTCTAATGAAAGACACTGCCTATGATTTGCAGTTAATTTTGAAAATAATCAAGAATTTAAAGGAATTTAGTAAAATAACTAAATTTCTTGCTATTAAGTTGGTGTTTGGAACATAACAAAAAAATCTTACATAAATTTTAATGCAAGGTTTAAATTTAAATGTGAACACTTTAAAACAAATAGCTTTATTTGATAAAACCAGAGGTGGTTTCAGGCAGGTTGGTATCAAAAGAGTTAAGCAGTAGTTATCTTTGTGGGCCCCATGACATTCTTCTAATTGTACTCCTCATGGTTCTCTCTTTGAGGCAGTGTTTTATGGCCGGATGCCCTTCATTTCGCCAACCCTTTTAGTCGCCTCTTACGACACACAGAGATACAGTGTACCTATTCTAAAACCAGGATACACACAGGAAATTGTACTGCTTCATTGAATCCCTGTCACTTAACAGATGATTAATTAATATTATGGAAGTCACATAAAAATACACATCCCTTTTATTGATATAAGCTGTCTTTCAGACCCCTTCTTGCTAGACTACAATTGAAAAATATATATTTAGAAACAAACAAAAAGAAATACGTAATTAGATTGTACTTCTTATCATTGTTATATTTTTTTCTATTGCTTGGATTTATTTCCAGTGTACTGAGCTTCTAACATTCAGAACATAATATAACAAGGGTATAATTATAGCTAGCTCAAGCGAAGCTAAACATAGTCTGTGTGTGAGTTCATTCATATTGTTATATGTAAGAATGTGAGCTAGGTGATTGGAAAGAAACTGTCTGCGAGTACTATTTTATAACTAACTATGTATGACTGTGTTACTAATAATTTCCTCATGTCAACACTGCTTCTTACTTTACTTAAATGTCACTTGAACCTATGTCATTTACTTGGCATTCACAATATATCAGACACACTGGCTGAAAATAAGACTTCTGTGTGTGTTGTTATTATAGACTTCATTATTATTATTTATCCCTTTGTCTAACCCTCTATTGATTCTGCCAATAATGATTATTATTATTATTGGCATAATCAATAGAGGGTTAGACAAAATGCCGTGAGCTATTTCTTACGACCCTTTACGTTCTGATTTCAAATCTCGCCGAGATCAACTTTGCCTTTTATCCTTCTGGGATCGATGAAATAAAGCACTAGTCAAGTACTGGGGTCAATTTAATCGACTGTCCCCTCCCCCTAAATTTCTGGGTGTGTGTCTATATTAGAAACAATTATTATTATTGGCAGAGTTGTTTGCGCGTCAGACAGAGTGCCTTGCAGTATTCTTTCAGGCTCACCGCACTCTGAGTTCAGATCCCGCCGAGATGAACTCTACTTTTCACCCTTCCGGGGTCGATAAAATAAAGTACCAGTCAAGTACTGGGGTTGTTGGCCTTGTGTCTATGTTAGAAACAATTATTATTTGACATACCTAGGACTACATTATTTAATGCGTCCTTTTCTTTTCTTTTAAGAAGATGGTAGGGTTGTGACTAGGATAACACTTAGCTTCTCTTTCTAGCAGGTCGAGCGATCACGTAGAGGCTTCCTCGCCGTGGTGCTGACGGTGATAGTGATGGTGATGATGGTGGTGGGAATGCCGGTAATGGTAGTGATGGTGATGGGATGATGGTTATGATGGTGGTTGTAGAGGTAGTGATAGCAGTGATGATGGTGGTGGGAATGCGGTTCGTGGTTGTGATGGTGGTGGTGGTGGTGGTGGTGGTGACGGTGCTAGTGTAATTATTGATACGACTGATGACGATAGTAATGGTAAGGATGGCGATGTTGTTGTTGTTGGTAGTGGCGGGGTGGGGGCGATAGTGGTGATGGGGGTTGTAGTGGTGGTGGTGGTGATGATGATGATAATGACGATGATGGTGGTGGTGGTGGCGGTGGTGGTGGTGGTGGTGGTGGTGATGGTGGTGGTGGTGGTGGCAGCGACGAGAGTGATGGTAGTGGGGGGATGGTGATGATGTTGACATTGACGTTGATGATGGTAGTATTAGTTATCGGAGGGGTGGGAGTTGATGATGATCTTACTGCTACTGCTGTCGTTGTTGTTATTGTTGTTGTAGTGATGGTGACTGTCCTAATAATGCAGCAGTAATGAGAATGTACGGTGAGAAGTACTTCTCACCATCTTTACTAAGCATTGTACCGGGTTTCGAATCCCAGTTGAAACTACTTCAATTACATGGTTGATACCATTTGGGAAAACTTATCAACATTACAACTTCTTATTCCTCCTCCCCCATCCTCATCAACATTTTCCTTCCTTCCTTCTTAAACTTCTTGTTATTGTTGTTGTTGATTTTGTTATTGCTATTATGAGTTCAAATCCCGCCGAGGTCAACTTTGCCTTTCATCCTTCCGGGGTCGATAAAATAAAGTACCAGTCAAGTACTGGGGTAGATTTGGTCGACTTTATCCCTCCCTCCAAAATGTCTGGCCTTATGCCAATGTAAGAAATAATTATTGACTGAATCCAAATCCCATCGAGGTCGACTTTGCCTTTCATCCTTCCGAGGGTCGATAAAATAAAGTACCAGTCAAGTACTGGGGGTTGATACAATGGACTGTTGCACTTCACCAAAACTTCTGGCCTTGTGCCAATGTTAGAGTGTCGGACAAAAATGGTGGTGGTGGTGATGGTGGTGTTGCTAATACTGATGATGATGATGATCATCATCATCATCATCACCATCATCATCATCATCATCATCATCATCATCATCATCATCATCTTGTTGTTGGTGTTGTTGTTGTTCTTCTTCTTCTTCTCATCATCATCGTTATCAAATCCACCACGACCTCCCCTCCCTCCCTGTCTCTCTCCCTCTATACACCACCCCTCCAGTCCTCCACTCCACCACCACCACCACCCTCTGTCCCCAATTGATTGCTTTACCATCATTTTCATTGATAATACATGATGTCAGAAGGCTGTAGTAGCAGGCAAGCCCTTTGCTACCATTGACCAGTGTAACTTTAATGTAGAGTCCACTGTGTGGACAGCAGCTAGATCCAATATTCCAATATATCTTGGTGTTACTCTCTCTCTCTCTCATATATATATATATATATATATATACATACATACATATACCTTCCTGTCTATCTATGAATCTGTCACACTGTATGTGTATATAATATATATAATGTGCGTGTGTATGTATACATATATATATACACGTGTGTGTGTTTGGTTGTACAAGAGAGAGAGAGAGCGAAAGAGTACTCAATACATGTGGTAGAGTTTCTTGCTTTGTGTGTTCTTCCTGGAGGATCACAGAGAGAGAAACAGTGATGACGGACTAAATTCTCAGCTTCAAATGAACATACATACATACATATATGTATATATATATATATATATATATACACACACACACAAATATGACCACCAGTGTTTTTCTTTTTATTGTCCTTCTGTTGTCGTCCTAACCTAGTTTGCAAACGCATATTATATAGATGGAGAAGACGGCTTTCTGGTTCCTATAGTAGTGCTTATAGCTTGGGGATGGCTACATTGCTGCATCAGTACTTCACATGTTCTCTATAGGCCGTGATCCAGTAAGGAAGTCCGTTATACGTCGTGACACTTTGGTGGGTGGGCGGGAAAGACACAGCGTTCGGTTGGCTACTCAAGTTTCATATATCTTTCTAATCAATAGAAGAACAGCCTTGTAACTGCTTAAGACATTAATCTTCAGGTCAGTAACCTGAAGATTAATGTCCTAAGCAGTTAGAAGGCTGTTCTTCTATCGATTAGAAAGATATATGAACACTGTGACCTTGAACATGTATATATATATATATATATATATATATATATATATATAATCAGACATTTATAAGCATGGCCTAAGACAGAGAAAATGAGAACAGCTCATATCACAGGAG
>JAOPJM010312436.1:0-11900 GCA_027124095.1 Muusoctopus leioderma | reverse complement strand
CTTTAGTTTCAACACACGATCTCAGATCGAATCACTTGCCAGACAAGTACAACTCCGTAATATATATATATATATATTTATATTTATATATATGTGTATGTATAGTAAGAGAGATAGATATATGTATGGTTGTATGTATGTATGCATGCATGTATGTATGTATATGTGTGTATGCATGCATGTATGTATGTATGTATATGTGTGTATGCATGTATGTATGTATGTATGTATATGTATGTATATGTGTAACTTTATGTATGTATGTATGTATGTATGTATGTATATGTGTAACTTCATGTTGTAAATTGCATATTTTGATGATATCTTTGTCCATCCCTAAATATTTATCGTGTCTAAGTATTTAAATGCTTTGTATTTGGGTTACCTTCTGTGGCAAATAAGGAATTTCCAGCAGTATGTACTCTAATATCGGAACATTATTACCATCATGTTATCATTATTATTATGAATTGGCTGGGGATTAGCAGAAACGTTGAAGAGTTGGACAAAAATGCCTTGCTGTATATATTCTGGATGTTTACTAGTTGAGTTCAAATCTCGCTGAGGTCAACTTTGCCTTTCATCATTTTGGGGTCGATAAACAAATACCAGACAAGTACTGGAGTCAGTTTAATCCACTAACCCTTTGTGTCGGACAAAATGTTTTACGTTCCCGCTAAGTTCAACTTTGCCTTTCGTCTTTCCAAGGGTCAATAAAAAATAAAGTACCAGTCATGTACTGGAGTTGATAGATTAGACTATAGACCCACCCACCCCAATTTCTGGCCTTGTTATAATTATTAATTATTATTATTATTCTTAAGGCGGCGAATTGCGCTCTGAGTTCAAATCCCGCCGAGGTCAACATTAGAAAGAATTATTATTATTATTGCATAGAATACCTTATAGTATTCGTTCTGGCTCACTGCGTTCTGAGTTCAAATCCTGCCGAGGTCAACTTTACCTTTCATTCTTCTGGGGTCGATAAAATAAAGTACCAGTCAAGTACTGGGGATTGTTGTTGGCCTTGTGCCTAAATTAGAAACAATTATTATTATTATTACTATTATTATTAGTAGTAGTAGTAGCAGTAGTAGTAGTATTGGTAGTATTAGTATTAGTAGTAGCAGCAGCAGTACTCGAGTATTTAACAAAACCGACTGTTTCACGTTATACAATAAATAAATTTATAAATAAATGAGCAATTAGCAAATAAGTTTACAAAGGATTAAATACTCTTTAAAATTTTATAATTTTAATTTTAAGATCAAACTTGAAACATTCTAATTAAGCAGAATATGTTTTATTTGATTAGAAAACGAAAATAACAACAACAACAACAACAACAACAACAACAACAACAAAAACAGCAGGGCAAACGAACTGATAGAACGTGTTTCGTTTTGTTTGGGTTACAGACAATACAATGTAAAGTTTGTTGACAATAAACAAAGTATGAATATTTTTGCCATCTGTTGGTTATTTGTTTTGGTCGTTCTCTCGAAACATCCCTTGCTGTCTAAATGAACTTCCGATCAAGAAGCTTATTCATCAGGACAAAAAGTACATTTTGTTTTTGTCATCTTTTTGTTCTTTGTTATTGTTTTGTTTTTCGGTTTTTGGGCTTTTTTTTTCATTAAACACTAATCCGGATATTAAAATAAATATAACTAGAAGAACACTATTTCTCGACTTTTTTGTGACGTATAAATGATACTGATTTCTGTATCTTGTACTCTGCATAAAGAATCTGTATTCAACTTCCTTTCCATATAACAGAATTTATTAGTATTGTTTCGTACACTTCATTATTTTATTTCATTTTATTTTATTTTATTTGGTGTAATTTCGTAATTTCTTCATCTAATTTTTCTTTTTCTTTCGAATGCATTTCTCTCAGATCAATGCTGAGTTTTCGTTTTCAAACAACAATACTGTTGAAATTTAGGACAAAAAGAATGAAAAGACATGTTGCTTTTCCAAGCTTGATTTTTCAATGCACATAACTTGGATAATAATAAATGAGAAGAACCACAAAATTAATTCACAAAATATTCTCTGAATTCAATTTACACACACACACGCAGACACACACACACACACACACACACACACACACACACACACACACACACACACACACACATACACATATATACAAACACATACCCATACACTCATATCTCTCTCTCTCTCTCTCTGCATCTCTCCATATACACATATACATATACATACACATATATATACATACATATATACACATATATATACATACATACATATATATATATATATATATATATACATACAGATATGTATACACACACACACACATACATACACATATATATATATATATACACATACACCCACACATACATACATATACATACATATACATGCACACATACATATATATATATATATATATGTATGTGTGCATGTATATGTATGTATGTGCGTGTGTGTGTATGTGTATGTGTATGTATGTATATATATATATATGTGTATGTATGTGTGTGTGTATACATATCTGTATGTATGTATATATATGTATATATGTGTGTATATATATGTATATATATGTGTATATATGTATGTATATATATGTATATATATGTGTATATATGTATGTATATATATATATGTGTATCATCATCATTATCATCGTTTTACATCCGTTTTCCATGCTGGCATGGGTTGTATATGTATATGTGTATATGGAGAGGTGCAGAGAGAGAGATATGAGTGTATGGGTATGTGTTTGTATATGTGTGTGTGTGTGTGTGTGTGTGTGTGTGTCTGCATGCATGTGTATATGTGTATGTATGTCGGCACCTGAAAATTCAATACCACTCGACCTCCGACTGACCTCGTTCAATCTTCCCATCATTCGATCATTGTTTCTTTTCCTCTCTCCCTCTCTCTCTATCCCACTGACTTTATAGGAACTTTAAGAAAGTTTTGAAACATTATCCTTTGTTCGATTTGCTTTCAGACAAATTCTTCGTTGCTGTTCACTCTGCACCCATCTCAATTTGATTCAATTTACACCCATCCCTTTTCACATTCCCCCCACCCCCGCAAACAAATACAAAACCTCTATATATATTAAAGGACCTTTGATATTAAAATCAGTTTGAAAACTGCGATCGAAGCAGGAAACATTGGATCAACGTTCATCAACGTTTATAATCGTTTTTTTTAAAACTTTTGATCACGAAGAGAGTAAAACAATTTATTAACATCTCATAAATACATTAAACATATAAAAACACCAGAAAAATTCATTCTTATCTTTTTTCAAATATATATATATATATATATATATATATATATATATACACATACACATATATATGCATATATATAATGCGTTGGTGCATCTAAAGCAACATGTTTTATATAAAGTAGGTTTTGTAGTCGTTGTAGTTTCATGCAGTTCAAGATAGTGTTAGGTAAGCGGGAAGATGTGATGAAGTGAAACAAAGTGGAAGTGAGGTAAAATGAAGAAAAAATAAACTGAAATGAGCTGAAAGAAAAGAAAACAAGATAAGACTTGTTTAAAACGGTATACGATTTACATTTCATTGTTCGTTTAGGTAGGGAATCTGGGAAGATAGGGCGTGTGTAGTTGGAGTGTAAAGGGAGAACTAAGATACTATTAGAATTAGGGTGAAATGGATGAAGTGAACAGGATTACCATGAACGGGCACTTGGCTGCGGACTAAGAGCATCGTTGCTTGGTTAGTGGTGGTAAGTTGTTAGTTGTGAGTACTTTCGGATCTATAATCCTTCTTCAGACGAGTACACTGTTTACATTCCTGACTTGGCAAATCTGTTACCTACCGGAGTATCTGTAGAAATGTTTCCACGAGTCCAGATCATTCTGACGGTTTAGGGTAAGTTCCCGCTTCCTAATGAAATGTGCTTCCGCAATTCGGACGTTTACTGCGTCTTTGTGTTCTGCAAGTATTTTCGTTGTCATAATTCCTCCACGTTCTTCTTTGTGTTGGAACACTGCGCTCGGAGGTGTTGCTTTGTGGAAGTGTTATTGAACTCTGTGGTGTAGTTGGCACTTCGTGGAGCTTATGTAGTTGTTTCTGCATGCACAGTTTAGCTCGTATATTACGTGGTCCCTGAAGCATAATGGGGGGGGTCTACCATGGTGGTGTTGTTTATTGTTGTTTTCTTTTCTTGGTGTGTTGTTTCGTGAGAAGTGCTGTCTCAGTGTCTGCTCACGCCTCGTTATGCGTACTGGGAGACCTGCTCGTTTGATACAGATTTTCGATCTGTTCCCCGTGGTATTGCAGGTCAATGTAGGTCCAAATCTTTTCTTTGTTCTTTCGTCTCTTTCTCTCTCTCTCACATTTTCTTTCTCTTTAATTTTCTCTCCCATTATCGCTGCCTTTTTTGTTATTGATGCTGTTCTTGTTGGTGTTGTTGTTGTTTTTGCTGCTGTTGTTGTTGTTGTTTCCTTCGTCAGTGTTATTGAAGTTGTTGTTGTTGTTGTTTTTGCTGTTGTTGTTGTTGTTGTTTTTTTCGTCAGTGTTATTAGTCTGTGAGCTGTTGTTTCTGCTGCGGTTGTCGTTGTCGTTGCTATTGTTGTTGTTGTTGTTAGTACTATAGGGAGTTGGTGTATGCCTGCTGTGGTTGTCACTGTTGTTGTTGTTGTTGATGATGTTGCTGTTGTTGTCGTTATTACTATAGGGAGTTGGTGTTGGTGTGTGGTACCTGTGCATGTGTCTTCTTCCCTTCCTCTCGCACAAAAGTTCCACAAATCGTTGTCCTTAGCCTCTTGTTGGTAGCAGCATCCCGATGTTGGCCTGTACGCATCTTGCTAGGTTGGCTTCGTCACACGTATCCGTGCGGTGGGTGAGTTCGTCCCTTGCCAAATGGTATTTTAGGCGTTGTGAATATGCTGAGTCTGGCTGGATATATATATCTTTCTTCACTTCCTTCTCAAGAAAACGGATGGTTGCTCTTCCTGAAGCGAAGGATGTGTTGAAGTCGAGCAGACTCAGGGAACCATCCGCTGTTGGATGCTCGATATCAAACATAATGGTATCGTTCATGACTTTGAAAGCCTCGTGTATTTTCTCGGCCTTGTCTCTGGAGTGGGTCAGTACTAGTGCATCACCTACGCATCTGCGTTATAGCGTGATGTGTCGCCCGGAGTGTAGTGCTCTTCGTTCCAGGTCATCCATCATTAGGATTGCCAGGGTTCCGCTCAGTCGGGATCCCATGGGAGGCCGCTGGATTGCCTGTAGAGGGTGTTATTATACCTGAAGAACGTGTTGGTGGTACAGATTTCCAGGAGAGAGGTGAGGCCTTCTAGTGAGAAGGTAGCCGCAGTCTCTGTCCCTCCTCCAGACGCTGTTGGACTGAACGTATGGCCTCTGCTGGTGGTATGCTGGTGTGCATGCACGTACATCTAGACTGAATGCGTATTTGTTGTCCGCCAGTGTTTTGGGGGGATTTTACGAAGGATCTATATAAGCTGTCGGCTGTTTTCGAGGTGTGCTGGTATGTGTGCTGTTAATGGTTTCAGTAGCCATTCTATTTTCCAGAGAGGGGATCTAGTGATGGCGATGGTCGGGCGTACTTTCAGTTGGGTTAGGTCTCTGGTGTCCTTATGGGTCTTAATTGGGCAGTAGAACCGCGACATCGATGAGCGGTATGCAAGGAAGCTTCTGTATGCAGATGTGCTTGGTTGCATGTTATCAGAGACGCCCCTCCACAGGCCATGCGCTGGTTTTCTAAACTGCTTACGGTGGTGTTATAATGTGTGTATATACTGCTTTGTGAGAGGTGTGATAAGGCGGCCTCTTTGTACGGGTTGTTGTCTACCACGCAGAATTCTCCTCCTTTATGCGATGGTAGTTAAACGGGTTTCCTGCTTTTCAGTGTGCTAACGACTGCCCTCTCTCTGGCTGTCAGGTTAGTTGGTGGTTGTTGCCTGTGTGCCCTTTTCATAGTTCCTAGGATGTCCTGACATAGTCTCTCGACTCTATTTTCGTGGGAATCATCCGTCGCTTGGTAGGGCTTCAGTCTTTCGTTTTGGTCCTGTTTTGTCTTGTCGTCTCCATTCAGTTGGTGCATCGACAGAAGCGCGTAGGCCATTCTAGAAATGGAGGTGCTGATTTTGTGCTCTGGGAGACTGCGGGTCACTGTGAACTTTGGTCCCTTGCTTAGCAGCACCAATTATTGAGCAGTTAGTGTTCCATAGAGGTCTGTGACCAATGGGTTGCATGTGGTAGCGCTGTTGGTTGCGGATGTCGTGTGTCTACTTGCGGCTGTGTTGTTGTCACTGTTTGGGATGTGTAGTGAGGTGTGTGTATTGCTGTTTGTGGTCGTGTTGATGTTTCCATGTGTGTGGGTGTGTTGTTCTTTGTGGTGTGGGTGTTGTTCAGCATGGTATGTGTGTTGTTGTGTGTGGTGTGCGGGTTTTGTCTGTTGCTGCTGTTACTTGTGGCTGTATTGCTGTCTCTTTTTGCTGAGTTGGTGTGGTGCCTGTTTTGTGATCTGTCAAACAGGCGTTCGAATTTGATGTTTGAATTCTACAGGTAGTGTGTGCGTGTCATTTGGTTGATTTCATGCATTAGTCATGGGCAATGTATTTGTCGGTTAACGGGTTTGTGAGAGATTCTCGTATTGAGATGGTGGAGGTTTTTGTATTTTTCCCGAATCATTTTGTTGATGATATATTTTATGATGATGTTATTGGACCTCCGAGAAGACACGGGGATCTCCAGGTATTTTAGGGACTGCGGTGTTATGTTGTGTATTTAACACTTCCTTGGAAAGCAGATGTGTCAGTATGTTTTTTTCGTTTGTCGATGTTGTCATGGTATTGTTTAAGGGGGAGATACGTAGCCTGGCAGGGATTTGTGGATATAATGCGTTGGTGTATCTCAAGCAACATGTTTTATATATAGTAGGTGTTGTAGTCGTTGTAGTTGCGTGCATATCAAGGCAATGTTTGGTAAGAAGGAAGAGGGGATGATGTGAAACAACGTGGGGGTGAGGTAACATGAAATATAATAAACTGAAAAGAGCTGAAAGAAATTAAAAACCTTTTGTCCGGTATGTTTTTAAAAACCCTCACATCATTTGGGTATAATATTCTTAGGGAGCGACACACATCTGGTGTGGTTCTTACCAGAAGTCTCCCTGGTGGGGATTTTGAGAGGGCTAGGTCGCTAAGCCCTCCCCTGTTGTGAAAATCTTATTAGAGTTTTCCTTGACGAACTGCATCAACTTCTAGTTCTCCTCTCGGAGGACAGTGTAGTTGATGTGTTCGTCTGTGGATTGTTGCTGTTTCTTTGTCTCTTGTTTTGGTTGTTTTTTTTAGGTTTCTTTTTGTGACAGTGCTGCATTTGTTGTTGTTGTTGTTGTTGTTGTTGTTGTTGTTGTTGATGTTGTTGTTGTTGTTGATATTGTTGTTGTTCTGGTTGTGGGTCTTGTTGCTGTTCAGGTTGTGAGTGTTGTTGTTGTTCTGGTTGTTGGTCTTCTTGTTGTTCTAGTTGTGGGTCTTGCTGTTCTTGTTCGTTTGGTTGTTGTTGTTGCTGTTGAAGGTGAAGGTGAGAGTGGTGGTGGTCCGTCGCTATGTTGGGCTTTTTGGCCACGCCAACCTTTTTAGTTTGGGGGTTCAGGCCACTGTAATCCGCAGTATGGCCTCGCTTTTCTTTAGACGGCCCTCTACCAACTTCCATTCGGACAACTCTGTTCTGAAATTGACGGCTCAGGGAGAGCGGACGGTGTTGTATTGATCTCCGCTGTTTTTACTTTGTATGGTTGCCGTTGTTGATTTTGGTGGGGAGGCCACTTGGTGTTTCCGTCCGCGTGTTTCAGTTGTTGTTGTTGCTTCAGCTGCTGCTGTTGTAGTGGTTGTAGTGGCCGGGGTGTTGGTAGGAGTGGTTGAGAACGGCGTTCTGTTCTGCCGTTCTTGACCGAGGGACAAAAGGCCTTAGGGTGGTCTGTCTTACCACAGGTGCAACTTTAAAGCATATGCCCTGCACCTTCAATGGCATAGCTTCACACTCCTCGAATTTGAGAAAATCGGGGATGTCGTCAACTTCTTCCGGTGCTACCAACACCAGAAATTCCATGGACACCACTACTTTCCTTCTTGGGGCGTTGATTTGCGGCTTATCACCTCCCCGTGCTCCTCCACCATCGCTATCAACCTTTCGTGATTCCTGTGGGGAGGCACGTCGGTCAATGTGACCGACGTAACCCTTTTCCTCATGTACAGGGGAATCATGACGAATTCCAGGGTAGAGCAAGTTGTTGTTGCCGCCCCTCTCGCCGCCCCTCTCGCCGCCATCTCACTGTTGAAAAAGACACTCACTGTCCCGTGGTCTTTTCCTCTGGCTACATACCCGACTGTGTGCCATATTTCCTGCACTCTCAATGTGAGCAGAAGTTGGGTACTGTAGCCTTCGCTTCGTTCTGTTTATGAACCTGTAGATAATTGTTTTTGTCTTGTTATCCAAGACTTCCTCGGCTGGAAACGTCATGCAGGCAGGCCGGGTAATGTCCTGTTCATATTTCTGTACAAAGGATTCCTTACCCTCCAGCGTTATTGTTGCCCACTGGCGGAAATCTGTTGGGTGTCCGTATACTTGTTGTTGTTGTTGTTTTGTTGATGTTGTTGTTGTGTGTGTTGTTGTTGTTGTTTTGTTTGTTGTTGTTGTTGCTGTTGTTGTTGTTCTTGTTGTGGTTGTTGTTGTTGCTGTTGTAACTGTTGCTGTGGGTGTTGTTGTCTGTGTTGGTGTCACATGTTTCGCTCACGTTATCATGTATTGATACAGTAATAGTTGCAGCAGCCGACAGGCAAGCGTCGTTGTCACTCGCGCTGTCTATTTTTGCGGCGCTCACGCATCTAACTGTACAACCCTCTCTCTCTCTATGTCAGCTTTTCTCTGTCAACTTCCCTCTGTACCTCTCTCTACTTCTTCTCTACGTTCGCGTTGAACATTATCATGGTTTCGTTAGAAGCCATGATTTAAAAAGTTAAAATTCCTTCGAGGAAAATTATTTTTGCTTCGGCAAAAATTTCCAATGCGACAGCCCAACTGGGCTGTCGATAAAATTGAGCCACACAACTGCCACTAGGTAGTGTGAGTTCCCGTTAACGCTTTAGAATATTTTAAAATGGGATAACTTACCCGATGGGTAGACAAATTTTGTATTTCTACGAAATATTGGCGTGCTTCGATGAAGAGTGCTGATCAAACCTGATGGCCATAATAATAATGAAAATAATAAAAATGATAATTATTTGTAATATTGGCATACAGCCAGAAATTTAAGGAAGGGGTAAATCGATTAAACTGACTCCAGTACTTAACTGGTACTTTCTTTATCGACCGTAGATGGATGAAAGGCAAAGTTGGCCTAGGAGTAGCATGTGGGAATGAACACTGCAAGACATTCTGCCCAACGCGCAAACGACTCTGCCACTTCGCCACCTTTGACCACAATGGGATTTGAACTCAGAGATCAGTGAGCTAGAACGAATACTTGTAAAGTATTCTGTCCGACGTGCTAAAGACTCTGCAAAGTAATAATACAAATAATGCTTTCTTTATTGATCACAAATGCCCAGATGTCATAAAATACATTGGGGTATTACGAAGGTATATGTGGGGTGGAGTAAAGAATTATAAAAAACAAATTGGGGAGGGAGAAAGACGTTATAAAAGGAGTTAACAATTTGATGATACAAATAATGAAACTATTACAGTAAAACACACACAATAATTATAACAAGATATAATTGATAATAATCATATATATGATAACAACAAACAAGAAATGAAAATGACATAGAAAACATTTAAGGCCCTCGTCTCTCACCAGAGCGAGAGCTCACTGGCAACATCGGTGATACTCCACCACTATGCCGGCCCACCATTCATCGTATTGGTCGAGCATGGACCCGAAGGCGACTCATAACATTTCATGTGAGGGTTTTAAGAGAAGTCAATCCACATCCTGGTGATAAAACTGCTTCAGCTCGTCGTGGTCCAAAATGTTACAATGTATTAAGATTCTGTCATTAGCGGGCTTTTTATAATTTGGCCCCATCTATTTTACATCCAATATTACGTCGCTGGTGTACCCATCGGTGCTCAATTATATTGCCCGCTGCATGAGTGATTCGTTTGGCATTTGAAGGACTGTGAAATAAAATTGGAATCCGTGTATTACATTCATTTTTATTTCTTGTTCATTTGTTTTTTTCTTCTTCTACATCTAGTTCCTATTCTATGTCTTCCTCTTTCTGGCACGCATCACCAATTGTTGAGGGGGGTACGCCTCCTCACACAAAAGCCCCATGCTGCCGTTCTGCCAATCATCGTTGTTGCTGTCGCTACAATAGCCCGTTTGAGGAAGGGACACCTCGGTACGTGTTTTGGGGGCTTTCTCTAGTGGTTGCTTTCTCTTTTGGGAGCTTTTCCTTCCTTATTTGCCCTTTCCACTGCTCTTCCCCTGCTCGGCACATCACAAGAAGATGACATAGCGTCACTGGCCGCCTCCGATGCAGTGGGTAGCGCTGTGACTGGGGGTTAAACACACTCCTCCAACATCTGCGGACCGGGAGAGGCCGTCTCGGAAGCATTTGCCTCCAGGACTGTGGCTGAAGCGGATTCCTCAGTTACTTCCAGAGCTCAACACTGTGGCACGGCTGGAGGTTCTAGTGGAGCGCTTCCACTGTACGTCACTCGCCCCTCCTCCACTTTCCATTTCTTTAGGACAGAAAGCCCTCAGATGGCCTTTACTGCCGCAAGTATAACAGGCGGGCTTGTTGAACTGTACCACCACTCTCCACGGTTTCGTTTCCGCACCTATGACAGGGCAGAGCTCCGGAATGTGTATGTGGTTTTGAAGAGTCATAAGGACTTGGAAGTCCATAGTGACTCCTCCCGACTACATATCGTTTCTGATTATTTCTGCACTTAACACCTGCCCATATTGTTCCACAAAGCTGTTCACCAACCAGGAGGAGAGATTTCGGTCAATGCACCTGACTGAGACCTTAATGTTTCTCTTTCCCCATGTGTTGCGGGACGAGTTTATGGGCAGGTGTGTGTTGCACAATTTCTTCTAGTCATTCGGCTTCAGTCTGAGTCCTCAAGTGTACATTCATGGTTCCGTACGACTTACCCAGGTGCATGGAGGTGATGTTCTTCCATGTGTCCCCCAAGTCTTCCTGCAGTTGCACCTTCGATGGCAAGCTGAACTCCCCGTTGCCTCTCCCGAGACATATGTAGGTGAGCATTATTTACCCTGTTCTTCAACATATTCCTCGGACAGGCTAATGGAGAGTCCGTTTACAAAAGCTTGCAACCTCTTTCTTTCTCATTGCGCTTCAGCCAATTGCAGATATTATCGGCTGGCTACAACGTCAGCAAAGCTGTTTTGTTTGTGTACAATGTTCATGTCTCTGCAATTTTCATGTTGTTATTTTCAATGTTCACCATGTCCGCAAAATGTTCTGTTCTGGTATTATTATTGTGTTGAGTGTCTGTGTGTAAGCAATATTTTTTTGGCACGTTGGTGGGCGTATTTGCTTGGCTTCGCTTTTGAAGCCATTTGTAAAAAAGGATAAAATAAAAATCAGGTGCAAAAACTAATAAAAACGTCAAAAAAGACGTACGATTTGCGCCTGTCACAAAATGTGACAGACACCACAGTTATTAAATCCATTCCTCATAAGGTAATCGAAAGAAATTTTCAGAAAATCTTCTTTAATACTTGGCAAAAAGCAAATCTGCCGGAGCTAGCAAAAACACGTTCAGCAGCTACGACGAGCAATACTACTACTACTACTACTACTACTACTACTACTACTACTACTACTACTACTACTACTACTACTACTAATAATA
>JAOPJM010312136.1:5000-11901 GCA_027124095.1 Muusoctopus leioderma | reverse complement strand
CCGCGCAGTGGGACTGAACCCGAAACCATGTGGTTGCGAAGCGAACTCCTTAACCACACAGCCATGCCTGCGCCTAGACATGTCTAACTTTCAACGCAATCCTCAGGTAGAATCAGCGTGACACAGTGTGTGGCAAAGCTGGACCCTTTGAATTGCATGTACAATCCATCTGACGGGCTTCCTACACGGACACGTGTAACCTTTAATGTAAACCCTAGACAGAATCAGCGTGACACAGTCTGTGACAAAGGCTGGTCCTTTGAATTACAGATACAATCCATCTGAAGGGCTTCCATAGTTACCGTTTCACTCACAAGGCTTGGATCGACCCGAGGCTATGGTAAACGACACTTGCCCACGATGCTACGCAGTCAGATCGAACCAGGGACCTCGTGATTGTGAAGCAAACTTCTTTACCACTCGGCCATGCTTGCGTCAAGTATTAACAAGAACAACATCAAATCCAAACTGTTGTAATGATACACTCTGTTACAAGCGTTCGGGCCAGGTCTCTGGTCTGAGGATAACTTTCTTCCTTCCTCCCACGAGTCTTGGAGGTTCAAAGGCTATGGGCGCTGCCCTTCCTCTTCTGACTAAGTCATGTAAATGGGAAATATATAAAAAAAACAACAACAACACTAACAACTGCAACAACACTAACAACTGCAACAAAAACAACAGCAGCAGCAATATCAAAACATCATCATTAAAAGCAGCTAAACCCGTCAACAACAACAACAGCAACAGTAGAAAGAATAGTTGCAGCATGCAGCAATAACCACGGCAAATTGTGGTGTTCACTTCCCTGTCGTCATACCGGTGTCGATAAAATAAAGTACCGGTCAAATACTGGGTTTGATTTAATCGACTGAAACTTCTCTGTAAATGTATGGTCTTGAGCTTATGTTAGGATTTAAAATTGAGTCAAATAACTCTTCTTGTTCTGGATCGGAATATGAGGATAGGTACACATCGAACTTAGTCTACTTGCTGCTGCTGCTGCTGCTGCTGCTGCTGCTGTTGTTGTTGTTGTTGTTGTTGTTGTTGTTGTTGTTTAGTCCCATGTCAGCCCTGATTGAGCAAGACTTATGATCAAAGGTAGTCCAGTCTCGACCATCCCGTCTTTTTGTATGTCTAGAAATACATTGTTCGATGTGTCCTTCCTTGTGTAAGACGCTAGAGTATGATTGGAGGGATTTTGGGCAGCTATTGCTAGTAGGTCGAGCAACCACGTATATGCTGTCTTGTTGTCTCTATTGAAGGTAGTGTGGTAGGAGGTGTGGTCATTTTAGTGGCTGTAGATACTGTCTCTTGAGACTGAGAAATGAGGTTGCGATTAGGTGTTGCTGTACTTTTCTTTTTTTACATAACTTAGACAGAGGAGGTGAGGAAAGAGCCTCGACCGGAAGAGGAAGGGTAGCAGTCATGACGTTTTCGGGACCCCTCCGGTGGGAGGAAGTCATGAGACCGGAAATCTAGCTACAATACTTGCAACAGAGTGGACTCCGCTAAAGGCGCCTAAGGAACAGGTGGTGGTGTTAAGCAGGGCGACGGATGATTAAGTCTACCACCTAAGAACAGGAACTGTCGCTCTGACGGGCTTCCACACTGTTTCTGTTTACCTAATTTCACTCACAAGGCTATAGTCGTCCCGAAGCTATGGTAAAAGCCACTTGCCCAATATGCCGCACCGTGGGATTGAACCTGAAACCATGTAGTTACGAAACGAACTTCTTAACCACACGGCCATATCTGCACCCTGTTGTTATGTTGGTGGTGGTGTTATGTTAGTTGTTGTTGCTTAACCCCAGGTCAAAACTGATTGAGCAGACGTATGATCAAAGGCATTCCAGCCATGACAACCTTGTCTTTTTATATTATTAAGCACAACATTGTTTAATGTATCCTTTCTTTTAGAACGGTAGTGTGTTGGGTTTGAGGGAGATTTGGCTGCTATTTCTAGCTGGTCAAGTGACTGTGTAGGTGTAGAGGCTCCCTCGTTAGTTGTTGTCGAGCAGATCTATGATCAAAGGCATTCCAGCTGTGACTACCCAGCTTTTACCTATGTGCAGGAAACCCAGGACCACATATTCCAATGTGTTCTTTTCTAAGACGGTGGCGTAGTGATTTGAGGAACATTTCGCTGCTATTTCTAGCAGCTAAATATCCCTCAAACCAAACCCTACCGTCTAAAAAATAGGCCACATTGGATAATGTAATTCACGATACATTATGCCAGGGGGAAAAAAACCGGAGTAGTCATCACTGGAATGTTGCGTTGGTAATAGGTATGATTGATTAGGACTGACTTTTGGTCTAAACAACAACAAAAACAACATCAACAACAACAACAATAACAACAACAGCACCAACAATATCATCATCATCAACAACAATAACAACATCAACAACACCAACTACAGTAACAATAACAACAACACTAACAACAGCAACAACAACAACACCAACAACAACAATAACAATGACAACAGTAACATCATCATCATCAACAATCACAACGACAACAATCAACAAGAACAACAACGGCAACAGCCTCATATAACAATAAGAACAACGACAACTACAACAACAACTACAACAACGACGATGATAACGACAACACCAACAACAACAACAACAACAACAACAACATCACCATTATCAAGAACAACGACAACAACAACAACAACAGCAACGACGGTGACGCCAACAACAACAACGACGGCGACGTCAACAACAACAACAACCTCAACAACAACATCAGCAACAACAAAAACCGACAACAACGTTAACAACAACATCAATAACATCGACAACAACAACAACAACAACAACAACAAAAAGCCTATCAGCGCTGCCAGATTAATAAAAAAATGTTATCACTGCGCTTATCACCTTTGACCTTCACTGCCGTCCTACAATAGTGATATCAATCCAGTTAATATTGAGCTTCAGCATCTGTAGGTTGATGCATGTAGCGAAAACGTGGGATGTAGGGTAAGGATCGGGTAAAGTTTTTAGAACGAGCCTTAGAACGGTCGACGTAGCATGGCTGAATGGTTTAGAAGCTCGCTTCGCAATCACCAGGTCCTGATTTCGATTCCACTGCGTGGCATCTTGGGCAAGTGTCTTTACCATAGCCTCGAGTCGACCCAAGCCTTGTGAGTGAATCTGGGTAGACGGAAACTGTTTTAAAGCCCGTCGGATGGATTGTACCGGTAATTCAAATGTCCAGCCTTGTCACACTGTCACGCTGATTCTACCTGGGGATAACGTTAAGGGTACACGTGTCTCCGGAATACTCAGCCACTTACATGCTAATTCAATGAGTAGGCCGTTCTGTAGATTGAAGAATTGGAACACTCATCGTCGAAACCGACGGGGATCTATCATGTATCGTATCAGAGCGGTCGAAACGCAGTAGTTAAGCTACCTTTACTCACATATACAAACACACACACACACACGCACATACGCACACACACACACACACACACACACACACACACACAGACACACGCGCCCACACATACAGTCTACGTACCACGCGTGACATCAAGTAAGCGAAACAACTTTATCCAACTTACATCTTCAGGAGTGGCCATACATTTTATAGAGCGACAGGTCTTTACCCTACACACCAGTTAGTCCCCCACCCCACCTCGTCTCCAAAGAAGAACCAAAGACAAGATGCTGTTTTTAACATTGTATAAGCAGCGGAAGCAGAGTAGCATTGACGAGTGTTTTTGCTAGTTAGCTAGCAAAATTAGAATGAACAACGAATTAGATGCAAATAAACATTTTGAAGTTTTTTGAGGATGGTGGATTTAATCAGGCATTATCATAAATAAATAAATAAATAAACGCAAATTTCGTCGTGGTGGAACAACAACTGAAACAACAACAACAACAACAACAACAACAACAACAACAACAGCAACAACAACAAGGCAGCGTCAACAACTACAAGAACAACATTAATAACAAAAACAGCAATGAGAATACACATCACCACCTCACCAAAACAACCACCACCACCACCACAAGGACCACGCTGACCGATCGACGACCGTCACCACCACCACCACCACAACAACAACAACAACAATAACTACAACGTCAACAGCATCAGTAATTATAGCGATGAGAACAACACTATCAACGACGACGATAACGATAACAACAACAACAACAACAACAATAGCAATGAAAAATAGAATAAAAATTACCACTACCACCACAACAACAACAGCAACAGCAACACGCCAACATAAACACTTTTACAGATCAAGCGACATTGTTCATAACTAATTTTATCAACACCATCAATACTATCACCACAACCTCTAGCACCACCACGTCCACCGTAACTTCCAGCACCACCACCACCTCCACCACCATCACCACCACCACCACCACCTCCACCACCATCACCACCACCACAAATAGTGAAACAAACGCCATAACCACCACCACGACAACGACTAAAACAAATAACATCACGAACACCAGCAGTGCTATCATTCCTCCACCACAATAACACCTAACCATTAAGGCAACGATTCAACGAACGAACCTCTACGTGGTCGGTCAATCTGCTGGAAATAGAAGCTAAATTTCTCTTAAATCACAACCTACCGTCTTAGAAAAGTACACATCGGATAATGTAGTCCTGGGTTCCCAGTACTTAGGAAAAGGTTGGGATGGTCACGGCTGGAATGTGTTTGATCATAGGTCTGCTCGATCAGGGCTGACCCGGGGCTAAACAACACCAGTAAGAACAACCATTAAGGCAACCTCAGCAACAAACTTCACAGCCAATACTCCTACTATCATGATCACCCCCTACCATTAACACCACGTTAACCAAAATCAATACCACCACGGCTATCACCACCACTACCACCATCACCATAACCGTAACCTTCAAGCCAACGACGAGGGCGCCTCTACGCGGTCACTTGCTAGAAATAGCAGCAAAATCTCAAATCACACAGTCTATTATCTCAAAAGAGGAATGAAGGACACATTGAATAATGCTGTGAGTGGATATACAATGCATTAAAAAAACGTGATATCACGGCTTAAACATCTTTGATCATAGGTCTGCTGGATCAGATGATGACGGCTTGAACATCTTTGATCATATGTTTGCTCGATCGGATGATCACTGCTTGAATATCTCTGATCATGGGTCTGCTCGATCAGATGATCACTGCTTGAACATCTCTGATCATAGGTCTGCTCGATCAAATATTCATGACTTGAACATCTTTGATCATAGGTCTGCTGGATCAGATGATGACGGCTTGAACATCTTTGATCATAGATCTGTTGGATCAGATGATCACAGCTTGAGTATCTTTGATCATAGATCTGTTCGATCAGATGATCATGGCTTGAACATCTTTGATCATAGGTCGGACATCTTTCATCATAGGTTTGTTCGAAAGATGATCACGGCTTGAACATATTTGATCATAGATCTGCTCGATCAGATGATCACGACTTGGACGTCTTTCATCATAGATTTGCTGGATCAGATGATCACAGCTTGAACATATTTGATCATAGATCTGCTAAATCAGATGATCACAGCTTGAACATCTTTGATCATAGGTCTGCCCAATCAGATGATCATAGCTCGGACATCTTTCATCATAGGTTTGTTCGAAAGATGATCATGGCTAGAACATCTTTGATCATAGATCTGCTCGATCAGATGATCACCGCTTGAACATCTTTGATCATAGGTCTGCCCAATCAGATGATCACAGCTTGAACATCTTTAATCATAGATCTGTTCGATAAGAGTTGACCTGAGTTCACACAACAACAACTTAACGATTACCTTCTACTCCTCTATAATCATAACACGACAACCATTAGCAACACTGCCCTAACACCACTAGGATCAGCACAAACACCACCTCCACCATTGTTAACACAGGAACTTCTAAGTGGTCCCTTGACTTACAAGAAATAGTAGTCAAATCTCCATTGTATCACATTCCACCATCTTTAAACAAAATGGAAGGACACATTGGATAATCTAATCCTAGGCATACTGTCTCAAAAAAATGGAATGGTCACGGCTGGAGTACTTTTGAATATAAATCTAGTCAGTCAGAGCTCAGTTGAGCTAAACAACAATAACAACAACAACAGCAGCAACAACAACAACATTAACAACACCCCATCATCACCATTACCATTATGACCACCACGGGGCGCCGCCGCTCTGATCCAGTAGACATACCATGGAAGGCACTCGAGCCGTGACCATCCCTTCATTTTTAGATACTGTATATGTAGAACCACGTTGTTCAATGCGACCTTTTCTTTTTTTAAGATGGTGGCGTGTGATAGCAGGGAACCATCACGACCCCTACCATCATGACCACCACTATGGCTGCTCCACTACCAATCCCACCTTATCCTATGCACCCCCCCATTAATACCCTCCTCACCAATACTGTTATTAAAGCCCACCCCACCACTTCCAACTTTCAATGCAACGAGCACCACAAACCAGTACTTCCGCTGTTACAACTACCACCACCACCACCACCACCACCACCACCAACATCTCCACTATCACAACACCACTCCACCACCACAACCACCATCACCACCACCATATACCACCACCACCACTAGCCCCACTAATACCCTCATTGTTACTAAAACCAACAACGCAACTATTACCAACCTACCCCACCCCACCGCTCTTCCAACCAGCACAACTGTCATTGAGGGGGTCTCTACGTAGTCGTTCGATATGCTAGAAATAGCAGCTAAATCTCACTCCAATTACACTCCCCTTACCGTCTTAGGAAGAAAGAGACACATTGGATAACACAGTCATAGACACACTGCTTGAAATATAGACGGGATAGTC
>JAOPJM010312040.1:0-11902 GCA_027124095.1 Muusoctopus leioderma | reverse complement strand
CTCCGTCAAAGAGACGAGCTGCGGAAAGACGTGCCTGACAAAGGGGGACCACACCTGCTCATCGTTTAGGAATCTCTTGTTTCTCGCATTGGCACAAAGCCAACTACCCCAATACTTGACTCGTAATTCATTTTATCGACCCCGGAAGGATGAAAGGCAAAGTTGACCTAATTTGTTTTCCCAACAGAACCCACACATACATACAATAGGCTTTTACAAAGCGGATACAAGATCGTGCTCAGATGTGTAAGAAACGATGTATAGAAACAAGGGGAAAGGCGAGACGTTACACATTATATTAAGACATGCTAAGTATTTTAAAATGACACAACAAATAATGTTACGAAACAATCAGATAAATATATAAAATACAGATACAATCAGAAAATATATAAAACAATTACAGCAAAACACCTACACACACATAAGAATACCTCACTCCTTTTATTGGAAACTGGTGCACCAACAGGTGGCCATTAACATTTATTTCCGTTAGACATAATAACAAGTCTCCAACGTCCTCTGGGACTGCCTATTTTATGAAGTGATAGGCCATTAGTGTGATCTTCAACATGATCCTAACATTTGAATGACCCTTAAAGTTCTGACTAATTTCCTCCTTCTATGTCAGCATATCACCGACATAATCACACTGCCCATAATTAATCTTAGGGCTACGTTGATTGTTCGCAGGGATGTGAAACCCGTGTTCTCCCGAGGAACGAGGTGCTTTCCATATATGTTACAAGCCTTTTGTTTGGGCTCAGGTTTTTCTGCTGCCTTTTTTGTGTCTTTGTTTTGTTCTGTTTTCGGGGTTTACATCGAGTGGAAGGGTGAGATTAACAATAACGATAAGGGCACATTAATATATAGGAAATAATAAATCGGTCTGACAGTACAAAAACAGTACAATGATAGGAAAGAGAAAAGTTCCCCGGGATGGGCGAGAAGCCACATATGGTGATTCGGAGAACCCCGCACACAGCCCCGGATTACCCTGATACTCCGAAGGCAGGTGCCTTCTCCCAGTCTTGGGCCAGTCTACACTGCATAGTCATGGTGGGTCCATTTAGCCACGCCAGTTTCGCTACTCTCACCCACCTTTCATAAAATTCACTTGACAGGAGCACCTCCCTCTCTACCCTCACCTTCCTCTTCAAGTGGTACTTGAAGAAGTTGATGAGAGATTGTCCTGAGAGGAAAAGCTCTGTCCTCAAACCTTTCAACCGCCTCCACCATATAACTTCTTTTGCGATAGCCACCAGGCACAGGAATGCTAACCTCTGTTCCTTGTCAAAGGAAGGCGATGGTTCGATGGTCACGATAGACTCGGCTGATAGCCGGATCCGTCCCGCACGTGACAACAGCTGTTCGACATAACCCAGAAATCAGCAATGCATGGTCACTGAACTCGTGCGTGCCGGACGGTTTCGTCATCCTGCGCGCATCTCGGACAGGTACGGTTGCTGGTGGCTCCACCACGGCCATGCCTGTAGAGTTTATCCGGAGCAGCCAAGGACTTTTGGATATTATCCATAGTACTCGACCTGTAAGTTCTCCAGAAGAGACTGCTCAGACTGTCTTCGTCGATGACCAGAATCTCTCCCATGCCATCCTCGCTCATACCCTCCATCATTTCCTTGAAAATCAGCCTGCGTTTGATAAACAGAAAGTTAAGGATTAGGTTACTGGGAAGTGGTGGTTGAAGAAAGGGCCTGCCAAAATTGAGGTGCGTCTTATAAGCTAATGACATTCTGGAAAAACCAGAAGCAACAGCTGACTGGCTCATAAAAATGAAAATATTTTAATCACTAATACTAAAGAATTAGCGAACTCTCAATACTACAGATCCATAGCTGGTATCCCTAAAACTTACACAGTATTAACTACAATAAACACGCAGAAGATATATAATTACTTGGAAATACAACTAATTCTCAGAAGAAAAGAAGGGGTACTGCAAAAGTTCATGTGGCTTTAAAGAACAACTAGTAATCAACATAAACTTATCTGAGAATTGTATAGAAGAAAGATGTGTCTGAACATGGCATGGATTAACTACTAAAAGTCTTTTACAGTGTTCCCCAGACGTCGATTCTAGGAACTTTAGCCATGAGTGTTACTACTCGACTAGTCACACTAAATGGAAATGGATAAAACGTTGCTTAAGTATTTTACCAAACATGGTATATATATGACAATGACCTGGCCACAAACAACTTTGACATGTAATTGGAACAATATAACTTAAACACAAATACATCCTGGAAGTAAAAGAAAGGTCTAAGGAAATCATGGCAGCATGATAAAACACTTCAAGAACTGTAAGCGCGTCTTGATACCTATAACATATGTGCTAACAATATCCAAAGCTGTTATATCAATAGTATATAAGAGATTGGCTCTTCGTCGAAGAAGTATTAACATTTTGCCATAGAAGCAACAGGGTTATCGGAAAGGGATATTGTAAATAACAGCACCTGGTTAATCATGCAATAATCGAATACATAAAGAAGAAAAGATAACACTTAACATACGTGGATTGATTACCGAAAATAATTTGGTAAAGTTCTGCACTCTATGTATTGGATACACTGCATATAAATAAAGCAGCTCCAATAGTAGCACAGTACATCAACCATGTCATGTCAATATGGAAAACAGCTATATCCCTACATGGCAAAGGGATGATAAAGTGTGTCATAAAGAATCATAAGAAGATGACTTTTCTAGGAGCCTCCTTACCTTATCGCTCCTAATCTTCTGCCTATATTTGATCCCAATAACGAATTTGTTGTATGAAACGACCACTGGTTGTAAATAGTATGGACTAACTATAAATGATCTCCTCTATATGGATAATTTTTTGTCTATATACAGGGGACAATGCTTTGCAGGCGAATCTACTAAAAAGTATTTATGGATTCGGCCGGTAACTACATATGAGCATGGAGTTACTGAAATGTGCTAGAGCTGTTTTAGTCGAGGTGTATCGATTGAAATTGAGAATATTGCATTTGATCAAGTCTCTGAAATCAATCAAAACCGAACCACCCATACAAATACTTAGAAGTAGATGAAACTGATGAGAACATAAATACAGAAAAGAAAAAAAAATTCGAAAAGGTATCGCATACGAGATACACATGAATATTAAAACCTGATTCAATTTCAGAGATAAGATAATGGTTATAAATACGTTAGTAATCCGAGTCATAAACTACAATTTCAGCAGAGTGAATTGGAAGTTAATTGAATTGAAAAGATTAAAATGGAAAACTAGAAATTTAGCATATATAGAGGATAATCTAAACTGGTATATAGGACATACCTTTTCGCTCACACCAAATTAGAGAGCTATTGCGACAGAGAAATATATCTAGAAACAAGGAAAGGGAAACTGCTTAGTGTAAAATGTAAGCATCAAGAAAAAAGAATTCACTTTATACAAAGAAAGATAGAACAAACTAGACGATAATTGCACTGAACAAAAAAGTTTAGTGAGGACCAAATAGCTGGAACGGTAAAACTACGGAAGAACGAAACAAATAACTTTCGAAGTTTAATACAGAACAGGAGGGACAGAAAAAAAGTCTATGACCACTACTCTTCAATACTTGATACAGAGGTAGTAAGCCAGTGATAAAGGAAAGTATGGCTCAAAATATCTGGACTAGAAGCAGAATCGAAAGTTGATACTTCGAGATGATATCTGACATGATGCGGTATACGCATGTTTTAAACTTGGTATATATCACTAATCTTTTTCCATTACACTGAGAATGCCTGTCCAGACTGATATGGACGTCAAGAAAATGAGAATCCATATATACTGATAGACATAACGACCCATTCTATCCAATAGATCGCATGAATAATGTCGGAAAACTATCAAAGTACAATGATCTAGAAATGGAAGAAGATGGTTAAGGGTGTATGAAAATATAAGCAGTACTGATAATAATTAGGGCACTAGTAGGCATCACAATGTAGAAAATGCACAAAATATAAAAAAATAAAATAACATGCTTTACAACTCTTCACATAGTAGAAACCCGTCCAAATTTAGCCAACGTAATAGGTAAGATACTTCCAATCCAATAACACTGCTGGCTTAGTACATGAATCACACTGCACATCTGTTGAAGTTTCTATAATAACTGAAGAGACGATCTACGAGCGTAGATTTACAGTAGACGAACTGTTCTCAAAATTTCTTCCTGCATTAAACCAACACAATGCTTTATGGGTAGCCTTATGAAAGGGGTTAACACGTTATAACTGCAGTCTTCCATGGTCTCTCTAATGCGTGAGGATACAACACTATTCCCCCCTTTGGCTCACAAAACAATCGAACTTCGTAATCATTACGATAAAATGGTGGCCTTCGATTTTGACTTGGTCATAAAATAACTTCAGGCAACCTAGGTTGTTCTGATACAGTAGTGGGGCTCAATCGTGTCTAATGTGGTAGAGTAGGTACTGCCAAAGATTCGGTTGCATGGGACGGAACAACTGCATGAGGTGGCTTGTCACGAGTCAGAAGTGACGGTACAGGGTCGTGCTCATGTTGTGGCTATGGTATATAAATAGATTCACGATCTGTTGAACATTCCTGATCCACAGGCTCAACAGAGTTTCTCTGTTGTTTAATGCATGGAGGAAACTGATCATAATGTCTCCGGATAATTCCTTCAGATACAGATACAGAATATGAAACTGGGCCATTGACTTATAGTATTGTTCCAGGGATACCTTTTTCCCCACAGCCATAGTTCCTAGCCCAACCAACTCACCAACAGCAAAGTTCCTCAGCTGCCTTGACCCCTTTTGGGCAATCATGGTCTCCTGGGCATGTTGGTAACGTCGAGTAAAGCTAGGTTTAACGAAGACCTAGGCGCTGCATAATTTACGATTCATCAACAGTTCTGGAGGAGACTCACAAGTAGCAGACTGGGGTATAATTCGATAAGCAAATAGAAAACGATTTACTCGAATCTCAATTATTTCGCGACTTTTGATTGACAGTTTCTTGAGAGTTGTTTGAAAGTTTGGACGGCCCTCTCTGCACAGCCATTGGACGACGTGTGATAAGGTGCACTGGTTACACGCCGTATGCCACTTAAAGACATAAACATCCGAAATTCATCACTAGTAAAAACATAACAATTATCTGACTCACATATGTCTGAAAGGCCGTGAGTTGCAAAAACAAATCTAAGATTTTGACTGGTTGCTAGGCAAGCTGAAATGTCCATAGGTAAAGTTTCATTCCATTTGGAGTAGGTGTCTACAAGAATCAAAAACATTTTACCCAGAAATGGCCCTGCATAATCCATATGTCGATGGGTGGTCCATGGGCTACAAGGCTTCTACCAGGGGTATATTGGAGTATTGGCCGGCATGTTTGCATTTATTTACCATTCAATGCAGCCTGTCACATGGATTTCTATGTCACGGTCCATCTTTGGCCACCAAACGTAGCATCTGGCTAGCACCTTCATCCTGCTGACAACTGGATGAGCCAAGTGAAGTAGATCGAGCAATTCGTGCCTCAGATTGGGAGGGATAATTACTCTGGCATTCCAAAGTAGGCAACCATCATGGACAGCTAATTCAGAGTTGCGTGATATGAGTAGGGCTTAAATTCATCAGACAGATCGTGTCCGTTTGGTCAGCCTTGTTTTACGTATTCAACTACGGGGCTCAAGATCGGATCTCGACGAGTATGGTTGCACACGGGCTCTGATGTTGCTGTCACACAGTACGAGTCCATTATCCTCACCTCGTTTTTCATTACCCATGATTCTGAACTTGGCAAAGGAAGTCTACTCATTGCAGTTAGCATTGATGTTATTTGTTCCATTCCGGTATATTAATTCATAGCAATAGGAAAACAGAAGTAGGACCCAGCGTTGGATCCTCGCAGCATTCATGGAGGGAATCAGTTTGGTTTTGGTGAGAAGTCCAAGCTTATGGTCAGTGATAATGGTAAACTTGCGACCAAACAGTTAGGGGTGAAACTTCTTAACACAATATATAATGGACAGTCCTTCTCTTTCAATCTGAGCATTATTCTGTTCAGCAGCAGACAATATCTGGGAAGTGTAAGAAACTGGCTCCTCAGAACCGTCAGACATAATGTGGGATAAACCCCCTCCAACTCCATAGGGAGAGGCGTCACATGACAAAAGGAGCGGCTTATTAGGATGATACTGTACCATAAATTCGGGGTAACAGAGAGCCTGTTTTGACATATCAAATGCGGTGTGTTCATCTGATCCTCACCTCCATTGTACATGCTTTCTCAGCAATCTATGTAAAACTCCAATCGAATTGCTAAGTTACGTAGGTGTCTGTGATAATAGTTTTGCATACCTAAGAAAGATTTGATGTGGCTGATGATTGTTGGCTTAGGTACATTCATAACTGCTGATATTTTCTCTGGTAATGAAAATATATCATCTTTGGTTTTTTTTTGAAACCCATGTAAACTACTTCTGGAGTAATAAAGGTGCATTTCTGTTTCTTCAACTACAGACCACAATCAGATAGCACATGCAGAATCTCTTCAAGAATATTTAAGTGCTCTTCATCATTCCTACCTGTTACTAATGTCATCAACTCGAATACAAACAAACGACACATGTCGTGAACGTTTCTCCATTTCAAGTTGGAAAATACCTGTAGCTGAATGTACCCCGAATGGAGGCGTGTAGGGCCAAGAAGCCTTCTATGAGTATTCACTGTTAATAGTTCTTGCGAGTCCTCATTCAAACGCAACTGTTAACAAGCATGGCTAAGGTCAAGCTTCGTAAACGTTTCACCTCCGTTCAAGGCTGCAAGCAGATCTTCGGTATTTGGAAATGAATAGTTTCACAGGTGGCTGCTTTATTAACAGTTTGCTTATAGTCTCAACATATTATTATTGTTTTATCATGCTTTATAACTGGTACTATTGGAGAAGCCCAATATGAGTAATTTCCAGCCCGATAAATGCTTTCTCGCACTAATTTGTCAAGTCCAACTAAAATCTCTTCTTTTGCGAAAGTTTTGGCATATCTTTGGGGTCGACCTTGATATGAACCTTGATATCCTTTTTAATGTACCGATACCTTCACTGAAAACCTCACCATACTTCATTTTTAATGCAGCCAGTTGTTGTTGCATGACTATATTTGCATTGCTCATATGCAAACTGCTGAATAGTTTCCCCAAATACAATTGGAGTTGCCGCAGCCAATTTTGACCCAGTAGAGTCTGTCCTTCTCCAGGGGTGACTTAAATTGCTAAGTCCATATGTGAAAGATACCGCCACAATTCCTAGTGGAGTAACAGTTTCAAAGGTGTAGGTGCGAAGTTTGGCGGTAGTTGGCTGAATTTGGAATAGTCTGGTGGCTCTTTGTAATTGGGTGAGTGTAGATTCCCCAATTACCGAAAGAGATGCCCCAGTATCCACCTCCATGAGCAAAGTAAATCCACTGACGCAGACATTTACAATCATGGGGTCAACACAACGTTCCCCTACTTTATACATGGTATACATATCTACATCGGTGTCAGAGGTCTGTGACTTGGAGGATTGGTCATTTTGAAGCATCTGGGTTGGATGTTTAGGTTTTGAGCGATGTTCTGATCTTGCTCTCTAGTGATACATTCAAATAGGGTGTCCCCTGTGTTTGTAGTAATATAATTACTTGTCCTTCAACGCACAAATACTGGGGATATGTTGACCACTACATCGGAAATATTCTTTCGTAATACGGGATGGGTGCTGTTGGTTGACTTTCAGAATATACTGAGTTCGTTTAACTGATGGTGAGTGTTCTCGGTTTTGAACTGACGATTCCATGGTAGCTGCAACTTCTAGCACTTTTTTGAGTGTGAGGGAGGCGCCTTCACTCAAAAGACGTTGCTGGATTATGTCTTCTTGTATACCACAAACAAGAAGGTAACGCTTATTAAATCTAAACCTTTCAGCAATTGTGTTGGGTGTAGGTCACTGATGTGCAGCCATTAATTTCACTAGGTTTGCGTATGTGTATGTATGTTCACCGGGCTTGGTTGGAGCGGTGAGGCTGCGGAACTAATTGTAAGTAGGAGCACCACAAGCACTGATAACTATGGCTCAATTTTTAACTTCATCTTCAACTTCGTTAGCAGTAAAAACGAATTCCAACGTTCAACATAGTTTGACCATTCTTTATTTTCAATTTTGAATTGATTAATTCTGCCAAACGTAGCCATGTGTAGAGCTCAATGTCCAAGAATATTTGTGACTGAATCCCAGAATATGGGAGATTATGTGTGTGTTACTGGCCGAATGAATTCCTCGTTATTCAGGTAGCAAAATCCTCCTCGCCAATGTTGTAGTTTCTATAATAATTTAAAAGATGATTTACAGACGCAGCTTCGCGGTAGACGAACTGTTCTCAAAATGGCTTCCTGTGGTAAACCAAAACAATGCATTATGGGTAGCTGTATGAAAGGGGCTTAACTCGTTATAACAGTAGTCTTCCATAGACTCTTTAATGCGTGAGGATACAACAATATCTTACACAATACATTTTCTGCATAACTCACACAACACACTCTATGCAATCTCCACCCGCATTTATAACAGAACCCACATATCACACGCTTTACTATAAAGTAATACAACTTACTCAACACATATTTTACTGTAATCCAGAACCAACAATATAAAAAACTCACACGCACATAGTCTACACAATTACCCAAAACATGCACAACTCATGTTTTACACAATCAATGAATGATATTTTAACACAACTAATACAACGCATACGCAACGCAATCTCTATCAAATAAAAGAATACAATTCCTACATCACATTTAAACAAGCACACGCATCATTTAACACCAGAATCAATAAGAAAAACACAAAGAAAATTACGTTTAACATACTATTTCATACTAATAAATGCCATCCCGCCTACCAAAAAGACAATACTGCAGGCAATTCGTGATGATGATGATGGCGATCATTGTCGTAATGCTATTTATAGTAATAAAAATAACAAGGATAATTTAGTTTCATATCCATAATTACTGCATGTGTCGAAATAGTAGATTCACAACACCTAAAACTTTCCTAAATGTTGGTAAAGTGTAAAAGTGTATTTCCTAAGGATATACAAATAATCCGAGAACATCTCTCCTAGGTTTATATATGTACATTGACATCTGTATATATTTGTATTCACATGTCTTTAATACTCTATTAATATAATGAATAACACCAGTTGATGTTTCTCTGTCTGTTGCGTAATATCTCTTGGTTTTTCTAAGCGATATTCTGTTCCACTAGAGTGGTTTATTTGTTTATCACTTATTTATTGGTTGGTTCGGTAGTCATTCTGTATCTGCCAGTAAATTACTTCTTTCGTATCCTGGTTTACTAAAGTTGTCGTTCTCTTATCTGTTATTTAGTATTTGATGTCTCTAAACATGTTACACTGTTACAATCGTTGGTGTCTATAGTTTGAAGTTGTTATTCTAACTACTTAGTAAATTGATATTTTATATGTGAGAATGTCGTTTGTTGATACAATCCTTGGTTATTCTATTTTTAAGTTGTTCTGTCTACTTCATAAATTGTTATTATACTTCTGAAATCATTGAAGATCTATTCTGGGCGTGGGTGTTATCTATCTGACGTCACTAAACTATAATTCTTTTTGGTGGGCTAGTTTGTTTTGTGCTTCCCTTCGTATTGGCATTGTTGTAACTCCACTACTGTTTATGACACCGTCGCGTCACCTGGTGTCTAACCTGCTTAGACTATTGACCAAGGTTTAAAGATTATGCTTAGACTATTGACCAAGGTTTAAAGATTAATGCATTCTCGCGTCTGCAATATGATATCACTTTTCGCATGTTGAGAACGCATAATTTTTGCGTAATTATCTTATATGTTTCTGCGGTGAACAGGCATTTCAAGAACCATTTATGTAAGGAGTGACGCCGTCTATTATTACTCAGTTTATATTAATACTTATATTATTCTCCCTTCATTCCAAAATCAGCGTTGATATAGACGTAGCGTTTCTTCAATCGATATTTCGGAACGAGTATATGGGCTGTGTGTAACTGGGCTTGAAGTTCCGCTTGTCGCCCCGGGGTAGGTTTTGTCGGTTTGTCCCTCTCGCAATACTGTTGCTTTGTAGATTACTGGTTTTTAATGCAATTTCAACTTAATGGGTATGGCTCCGATCCGTAAGATTGTTATCAATTTTTGGCTGTGTGCTGTGAGTTTCTAGATATGTGTTTGTTTATCGCTTGCATGTTAGGTTTTTGTTTTTTTGTGTGCAAATATAGGTAAGTTTGGCGATGTTCCTCTTGAATACCATACGATATATATGGTCTGTTATGAAGCATTTGGTAATTGAAGATAGGACGTTTTTTCACATTTCTTGCTATGGTTGAATGAAAGCAGATTGAACCAGGTGGTGTTTCTTTTTCAGGGTTTGATTGTGTTATGGTTCGTTTGAATGACATGGCGTATGTAATCTGATTTATCTTTGAACTCGCTCCCTTTCAGGAGTTCATTGTAGAATGGAACTGCTTTGTCGAATATTGTTTTGTCGGATGATATTGTAGAGAATCTCCGCTTTATGTTGCCGACTAGGTTGTTTATTATTCAAGGTGGATCGGAACGTTTGTTCATATATAATGGCACTCCGTTCGGTTTTCTATCTAGCTAATATTTTCCCATGCTTAGGTTCAGTGTTTAGGTTTAGGAAATTTAACATGAGTAAGTTAGTTTGAATGGTTATATTGGGGTCTGACATTTAATAGATTTTCCTAAAAGGGTAAACCAACGACGACGCAACAGAATCAGAAATAGCAGTGGAAGCACAGCTGTACCAATACTAACGGTACTGCAAAACAAACTAGCCCACATAAAAGAATGCTAATTTAGAGATATCATAATAATAATGTAACCATCACCAGAATATGTCCAATACATCTTTAGTGAATACAAACATAAAATAACAATTTATGAACTAGAGAGTTTGACAACTTAGAATTATAACAACCACCGAATATATGAAAAGTCTCCATTAGCGGCATCAGACACAACAGGACAATTGACGAAATAGACATACCGACAAATAAAGAATGCAGCAACCAATGAATACCTCAAACAACATATCCAGTGAATTGAGGTACAAAATAACAGACGGGCAGAAGGACAACTTTCGCAAAACAGGATGAGAATGACGTAGTGAAGCGCTAGAAAAAGATACCCCCTCCCCCAATCAATAAGCGATAAAGAAATAAATAATCTAACGAAACATGGCATAACTTAGAAAAGCTGACTGAGATTCGGCAATAGACAATTTGACAATGAGAAACGGTACATGGATACACAATTTAATAAAATAAGGAAATAACCTGAAAATACGATATATAGACAGACAAGAGCGAGATCCACAAACACAGATCAACCATAAGCATTTTCAGTGACCTCATATACATAATAGATATTTATGGAATAGATCGATAACCTCACCGAAAACAGGATAAAGATGAAAATGAAAAGCTTTATACTGATAAATAGTTTCAGAAAAACAAGAACTCAATCTGAAATACGATATGCAAATAAACAATAATGAAGCCGGTCAGTGAAAATATAGAACTACCAACGAATTAGTAAATGAAACGAAGACAACCGAAGACAACACACGAACAAAACAATATTAGAAACTAGAACATGAAAACGATAATATTACGCGAAAAAATAAACAATAATATGCAAAATAATGATACTGCACCAATGTACGATAAACCAATCCAAATACTGAAAGAAAACACCTCTCGCCTGAAGATCGCACTGGCTTGAACCTCGTGTCTGGTGACAGAGACTTCGGTTTAA
>JAOPJM010311934.1:0-11902 GCA_027124095.1 Muusoctopus leioderma | reverse complement strand
GTATCAGGAAGGACATTCGGTCATAAAACACTGCCTCAAAAAGTCCCATCCAACCCATGCCAGCATGGAAAACGGACGTAAAACGATGACCTTCTCCTGAGCGTTAATCTAATACATGTACCTTGTTTGAACCTTGTTCTTCGTGTTGTTGTTTTTCCTTGATATTCCTATATATATATATATATATATATTCTTCATCTACCAACATAGCATGAAGATAACACAAACATTTTTTCCGTCTCCAACCTTTCTCTTCTTAACTTTCTCTTGTCTAACCCTCTGAAAAAGAGCTTAGCTCGAAACGTTAGTGACTCTATTTCTCCATGAAGAATAAACTGTTGAACTTAAGTACTAATCCCCTGATTTTGTAATATTAAGAAGAATATGTGTATGTTTATGCAGAATTAAGAAAGGGAGACAATCCGCTGCACTCTGTCTCCTTGTCATTCTACTTTACTTTCCTACGTAAGTAGTTAAGATATAATCTATTCTATATAAATAGAATGTGAATGAGTGTAAGTACACCAGCAGTTCTCTTATCAGCGGAGACAGATAGGGAAGAACAATTGACACCTGCTGTACATTTCGGATTACAGCAGTTATAAAAATGGATTTAATCCTGAACAAGACACCAAAGAGAAGAAAGGAGGGGGGGGGGGTGAACATCTCCTTTTGACTGGAAAAATACAAGAAGGTGATAATACAACGAAGCTGACTGACCAGTGGATCAAATGATTTGGAATTCAAGGAAGGGGACATAATTC
Source organism: Muusoctopus leioderma (assembly GCA_027124095.1). Taxonomy (NCBI): domain Eukaryota; kingdom Metazoa; phylum Mollusca; class Cephalopoda; order Octopoda; family Octopodidae; genus Muusoctopus; species Muusoctopus leioderma. The sequence goes on along the minus strand of JAOPJM010311934.1, from coordinate 11,138 downwards.
AGGAGCTGGACAATTCTGCTTTCTGTAAATACTGGACATAGATGAAACTAAAACCGTGTGTGTGTTTGTTTTTGTGTGTAAGTGTGTGTGTGTGTGTGTGTGTGTGTGTGTGTGTGTGTGTGTGTGTGTGTGTGTGTGTGTGTGTGTGTGTGTGTGTGAATGGGAATGGAAAATTAATATTTTGGCAGTCAAGAACATTTTAAAAATTCATCTCAGTGGCTAGAATACTATATGTAATTAACACATTTGCAGTGGCCTTGTAGTTTGGGGGAAACATAGCGTGAGTGCACCAGCTATTCTCTTATCAGCGGAGACAGATAGGGTAGTAGGGTAGTGCAACCGCCACATGATGTAAATTTCGGATTACAGCAGTTATAAAAATGGATTTAATCCTGAACATGACACCAAAAGAAGAAAGGAGAGAAGAAAAAAACTAAAATTTCCTTTCGACTGGAAAAACGGAAGAAGGTGACAATACATAGAGGCAGACTGGCAAGTAGAGCAGATGATTTGGAATTGCTGGGAGGAGAAATAATTCAGGAGCTGGACAATTCTGCTTTCTATAAATACTCGGCATAGATGAAAGTAAAACTTAGTGTGTGTGAAAACTGTGTGAATGGAAATGAAAAATTAATATTTTGGCAGTCGAAAACATTTTAAAAATTCATCTAAATGGCTAGAATACGCTATTAAATTAACACATTTGCAGTGACAGCCGTAATATATGGCTTTGTAGTATTGGAAAACAGAATTAGATTCCATAGACCGTAATACGAGATATCTACTAAAATAGCACCAAGTACTTCACAATAAGTCTGACACCCAACGACTGTACATCTTAAAAAGAAAAGGTGGTAGGTGACCATTAAGCGTCAAGAAGTAGTTCAAGAAGGTATTTATTAATGTTGCCCACTACCGTTTCTAACTCACAAGAAGGCCTGCTACGTGTCCTTGTTGGTTATGATTGTACAAAAGATTTATTTTAATCGATTATCACCGCAGCAACGGAATTCTCACAAGAAATTAGATTATATTTCGAACTAAAATCTAAACCTAAAGCATCAGCAAACATGAACAAACTTATGACACATACGTCAACAATGGTGAACAACCATAAAGCCATTCCTTTACATGGCCAATATTTCCGCGAACAGGAACTTCATATATGAATAAAAGATAGTATAGTTTAGATGAAGCATTGTGTGATATAGAGTAAAATTGTTTTAGAAAATCCAGTACAATGTAAGTTATAAGTAAAATGAAACAAAAATAAAATATATAAAATAAAACAAGAGTTTGCACTTTTACCTTATATTTTGATATTTCGGGGTTAAAACCCCCTTTTCAAGAGAAAACTGAGAGTAATGAGGCGATTTTTAGTCGTTTCTGCTAAGATATATGGGGGAGTGGGGTGCTATTGACATGTGTAGATAATAATTATGGTCTGGAGGAACAAATCCAGTCCGAATGGGCCAACAAACAACATTCGTGATACAAGAACAGACCATCACCCCTACAATATAGATGACAAATGTCACCTATGTGGTGTATTTTCTGAGACAATACCACACCACATTGTATCAGGATGTCTTACACTGGCTCTGACAAAATATACTTGGAGACACAATAATGAGATCTTGTAAATTGTCGTTCTGGTCAGGAATTTTCAGGAATTTTCAGGAATTATTTTTGAAAATGTCTTAAATAGGTGTAGTTTTGAATGCCAATAACGAAAATCACAAGTAATTTTTCCACAAATTATTAATAAAAAAGTTACAACTCTTTAAAGATTGGACTTTTTTCTGTCATTTTTAGCCAATCGCAACGCGGTATTCTTATACCGGAGCATGTTAACAAAGAGACAGACAGACAGACAGACAGAGAGACAGACATACATTTTTGTATGTAAATAGCATTTTGCCACAGAGACAGACAGACAGACTGAGAGACAGACTGGTTTTGCTGCGGTATAAGAATACAGCGATGCGATTGGCTAAAAATGACAGAAAAGTTCAATCTGTAAAAGGTTGTAATTTTTTAATTAATTTTTTGGTGGAAAAATTACTTGTGATTTTCGTTATTGGCATTCAAAACTACATCTATTAAAACATTTTCAAAAATATTTCCTGAAAATTCCTGAGCAGATCCGACAATTTACAAGGTCCCTTTTACTTTTATCTATCTATTTATTTTATGTCACTGATTCATATTTATTTCAATAACCAAGAAAGATTTCTCTTGCTCTTCCTCTTTTTTTATATAAACATTTTTTAACTCTGCCTATCCCTCCTAGGTATCTAAAGGTCAGTATTTGACCAACAGACACACCAACCCTATAATTAATCACTAAAATTTAGATTTACCAATTCACTATTGAATGATTCTTTTATTCATTTATATATTTATAGATTTACTGGTTTACTGGTTTACCTTCACTAGATAATGATGATGATGACAATAATAATCAATTAACTTCTCTATTTTATTTATTTGTTTATTTATCTCAGTTATTTTATTGATATATTCACATTTCTTTCTTTTCTCTATTCTCTGTTTTCTACCCACACCTTCTTTTGACATGGACAATCTTCCCCCAAGCTTGACCTTTTTACCTATTGACTGTGTCCCACAAATTCCTCTTTTCTTCTTTTCTTTCTCACCCTCAAAACTGTTTCACTTATACATTGGAATCTAAGACTGACAAACCACTCCCACAATCAACAGTAACCACCCCTATCTATACATACCTGGTCACAAACGTATATAACTAAGACTTCATTTTTGTATTTGTTTTGCAAAATTCTTGATGTGAAATCATGTGTTGAAACGGATATTATTGTGGGAGAGTCATACTGCCAATAAAACACACACACTGGTTATGTTTCACTTCAGTTTTATTGCCAATTAATTAGATAATTAATCAATTGATCAGTTGATTAATCGATTAGTCTGTCAAAGTCCTTTCATCACAGCCTGAGACCTTATCAATGACTATGTGCCCCTCAAGCACCTTCTCTTTCTCAGCACTTATTGCATGTTTACTGTTTGTCTCCCAGGTCTTTTGGTAAGATTCTTCTTGCATGTTCTGCTATTTATACATATTTATAATGTATGCTGTGTGTGTGCACGTGCCCACACACAACAACGACAACAACAACCAAAGTCCAAAGTTCAACACAACAACAAAAACAATAGCAACCAAACCCATGCATGCACGCATGTGCACACATGCACGCACGCGTACACATGCACGCACGCACACACATGCACGCACGCGCACACATGCACGCATGCGCACATATGCACACACGTGCGCACATGCACGCACATGCACACATGCGCACACGTGCACACATGCACACACGTGCACACATGCACACACGTGCACATGCACGCATGTGCACACATGCACGCATGTGCACACATGCACGCACGTGCACACATGCACGCACGTGCACACATGCACGCACGTGCACACATGCGCACACACATACGCACACACATGCACGCACGCGCACACATGCACGCACGCGCACACATGCACACACGCACGCATGCATGCATGCGCACACATGCACACACACACACAGCATACATTATAAATATGTATAAATTGTAGAACATGTATGAAGAATCTTACCACAAGACGTGTGTGTATAATATATATATATAATGTGCGTATCTATATATAAATGTGTTTGTATATGTGTGTGTGTGTGTGTGTGTGTGTGTGTGTGTGTGTGTGTGTGTGTCTATGTATATATATCTTTCAATCATTTTAAGGCTATTTTCCTTGGTAAAGTAGAGGTTAGCCTTGTGGGCCTCATGAGAACTCATCATGTGGTCCTTTTTGAGACAATAAGTTACAGGCAGAGGCCCTTCCTGACACCAACCCTTTTACTTGCCTCTTACGAGGCAGGGATATGGTGTACTTATCCTAAACCTTATACACATATATATGTATATACATATATATGTGTGTGTGTTTGTGTATATATATGTGTATATATATATATACAGAAGTATGTGTGCAGAGATGGCTATGTACAGGCACAGAGATAGCTGTGTATAGGCGCAGAGATGGCTGTGTATGGGCGCAGGGATGGCTGTGTGGTTAAGAATTACGTTTCACATCCACGTTGTTTCAGGTTCAGTCTCACTGCATGGCACCTTGAGCAAGTGTCTTCTACTATAGCCTCATGCTGACCAATGCCTTGTGAGTGAATTCGGAAATTGTGCGGTAGCCTATCATATACACATATATATATATATATATATAAACAAAAGAAAAGAGCACTCAACACATATTGTGGGAGTATAATATACGTGTATTCACAGTGTGACTTAGTCCCGCATTACTTTAAGTTTCGTGGACACAAAGATGTGTGTCTATCTCCTAAGATGCATTGGGACAAAGTATTGGAAAGATTTTAATGTTTTAAAATGTTTGCCGGGTGAGGCTCGCTAAGTGCCTACATTAGTCAGTTTAATGATGTATATCAATTTGATAATGCGGTATCATGCGGTATCATGTCCTACAGGACATTATTAACAAAAACTAATCAATGGAAATGTTTCATGCTTATCATCATAATATTCATTCTGATAGCCATATTTTATAGTTTTTACAAACAAGAAGCAAGTAGCACGCAGTAAATGATTTGAAAGTGAACATTAGTATTTCTAACACTGGCACAAGACAACCACAATTGTTTTTGCTGGGGTGGTAGTAATGTGTATAATGTTATTGCATCATCCTTAGTACTTGACTGGTGCTTTCTTTATTGGAAGGCTGGAAGGCAAAGTTGAACCTGGTGGAGTTTGAACTCAGAACATGAAAGAATGTAACTAAATACCTGTTGGGCATTGAGTCTGCCATGCTACCGATTTTGCTATCAACTACTCTTTCAGAAAATGAACATTATCAGAGAAAAGTCTCTGAAACATATCTTGTAAAAAATTATCAGAATCAAGATTTACTTCATGCTCTTCTTTTAACCCTTTTCACAGCTGCATATAACCATGATGTCAATGAGCCAATGAGGGAGCCTCTATGTGGCCACTCAACCTAATAGCAGCCAAGTCTCCCTTAAAATAAACTTGACTATTTTAAAAAGAAGAAAGGACACATTGGATAATGTAGTCCTAGATACTCCTAAGAAGATGAGATAGTCATGGCTGGAGTGCCTTTAATCATAGGTCTGCTCAATTAAGCTTGACTTGGGTTTAAGCAATAACAATAATATCAACTGTGTTATCCATTGCCAATTGTCAGGTTCTATAAGGTTTATATGAAAAATGATAAAACAGAAAAAAAAAAACCGAGTTGATGTTGTTTAACCCCAGATCAGCCCTAACCGAGTAGACCTTATTCAGTATGACGATCTTGTCTTTATTTCAGACATAGTGTATCTTGGACTACATTATCCAGGTAAAAAGAAAAGCCAGTTGTGTTAGTTGCTAGTCTGGGTTTGTACTTAAATTTTATTTTTAAATGTAGGATTTTCAACAATCTTAATATACCTTTACAAATATGTATATATGTAAGGAATGGGCAACAATCTGAAAATGAGTGGAGAGTGGACTTATCAAAATATATTGTAGAAAATAGAAACAGAAAAAATGAATTTAATAGTGTTGGACAGCTATAAACTTATCTTTTGATTAAAAAACGTCAATTTTATTCAAGATTATTTTGGAAATTAATAAAGAGAAATATGTTAATTTGTTTGAAACTAAAACTTTCCTCTGTCACTAACCTGAATTACCTGTGTGATGTTTGTCTGGCAAATAATGGACACAAGACATGCATACTTTTCCTGCTTTGATGGCATTAGTAAGTTTGGTGGTTAGTTGAAGTTGCACTTGTCCACCTAAACACAGATAAATAGAAATACAGACATTTCCAATAGTGTTTGTTTATTTATGTGTGTGTGTATGCGCGCACGTGTGTGTGTGTGTGTGCATGTATGTGTGTGTATGAGAGAGATAATTTTAGCTGTGAAAGCTCTTGAAACTATTTTTGGAGTTATTTTCAAAAACTATTTAAAAACCATTCCAGAGTAGAGTTAGAATTATACAAATATCATATGCATGTACACGCACGCACGCACCCCCCCTCCCCACACACACACAGAGTGCATGCGTGTTCACATGTAGTGGTTTTGTGCTAAAATGCTTGGCACCTTGTGAAAATACTTGAGATCTGACATATTCACATTATTCTAGTAACTCTTCACATCCTGTAAGACACAGTTCCACACGATACCACATCATCAAATTGATATAAATCATTGAACTCTATATATGGTGAAAGTGAACTATTCTTATGTGAAAACACTTCAAGTACCTGTAAAATTCATAATAAATAAGCTGCAAAAAAACAGTTTTTAGGCATTTTCTGCTCAATAATTACAGGCCATAGAAAATGTTTAACAGGATGTTAAGAATTAAATAGTTAATGATTCAAATTTGTTTCACTTTATGAATCTTAGTACCATCTGGCGTTTGTTTCAGTTTATAAATCCGCATGCCATCTGGGAAGTGTCTATGCTCAATATGTAGGAAGGGAGAAGGTGGGAACTTGATACTGTGAAGTAGTGCAAACAATGGATACACAAAATATGCAGTTGCATCTCTGGCAGATTGACAGAGAATCAGGATGCACTAGATGTGCTGGAGCAGTTAGCATTAGGAGCACCCATAAATTGTTCAGAAGACTCATTAGGTGTATTAGATAGTGGTCTGTTATCTAGGTAACCTAATTAGTGCTGAGTGGTGGTGGTAGTGAAAGTACAGTAGCTTAATAAGGAGGAGCAGAAGTTTGCAGCAAGGAGTTATCTTTGTGCAAATGATAAACTGTATGAAGTATATGTATAAAATGTAATGCTGCATGGTAATGAGACATGGGTACTAAGTGTGAAAGATCTGCAGAGGCTGGAGAGAAATGAGTTGGCTTTGATTCATTGGATGTGTAGTCTTAACTGACATGAAACATGGTGCATAAGTAAGCTGAAAGAGTGGCTGGGCATCAAAGGTATCAGTTGATGTATGCAGGAGAGATGTCTGAGCTGGTGAGGACATGATGTGAATGGGCAATAAGTGCTGGATGTTGACAATGTAAGATGCCTGTGTCAGTGGAAAATTGACAGAGTACTGAGGTCTGATGTCAAGATCTTAATAGTAGTAGTGTTCTAGTGATAGTGTTCTTGTGACCAGACCACAATAACCCCAACTAATGCATTCAGTTGATATATATATATATGTGTGTGTGTGTGTGTGTGTGTGTGTGTGTGTGCGTGTGCATGTTACACAGTAAATCAGTCATGTCTGTGGTAGATACTCAGAATATTTGGAAGTCTTGGAAAAGTTCACTTGAATGATAGAGTCCCTACACACTGCCATGAGAGCTCAGGTCATGCAGATGAACTCCAGCTCTGCATAGTTTGACGTTGCATTGGTAGTCAAGCAGGGCTGCAGGCTAGCACTAACATTATTCTCACTTTATTTGAGAGCGGTACTTGAGGTATTCTGGAACTAACTGAAGGTGTATACATATAGACAAGACCTGATGCTAACCTGTTTAAGGTGTCACACCTCAAAGTTAAGATCAAGACCACACACATATGTTAGTGAGAGAAATGTTGTTTGCTGATGATTGCACCCTTGTCTCTCATAGTGCAGAGGACATAGAGAGCTTAGTGTATGTTTTCACAAAGTTTGGCTTGAAAATTAACATCTGGAAGCCTGAAGTTTTTTATCAGCCAAGTCCTGACTCAAGCCAAGTGGCACAATATGAACCCATCGTTATCGATGGGTGGGAGCTGGTAGAGGTAAGTCACTATACCTATCTGGGCAGTAGAATCAATAATGATGGTAGGCTCTTTGACAAACTAGATTGCTGGATGAGCAAAGCTAGTTCAGCATTCAAAAGTTTTAGAGAGTGACTGTGGAACAACAAGCACGTTATGGTCAAAGTGAAGTGCAAAATATACCGAGCAAAGGCAATAGTATTATTCACCCTGTTGTATGGAGGCATGGATGATATATCACAAACAGGCCAAAAAACTGTATGCATTCATGATGGGACATGTGAGGCAGATCAGGAACATCACATTGAATGACAAGGTCAGGAACAGCCTCATCCTAGTGAAGTCAAGCTTCTGGCATGGAAGAGATATTGGTGCAACGAAATCTCCATTGGCTTGGGCATGTACAAAGAATGGAGGAAGCTCGGTTGCCAATGCAAATACTCTATTCACAGTTGTCCGTAGTAGTAATGGTATGAGAAATTGGGGTTGACGCCAACTGAGATACAAGGAGGTGTGGTTAAAGGTAACATGAGAAGATTGTAGATCGATACTCACAGCTGGAACACAGCAGTTGAGGACAGAAACCTGTGGAGATCAATTCACATATAACCCACATTTCACATGGACAGTCATCATTGATTATCAACGAACTGCCTATGATGATGATGATAAATACATATATCTGAATGTAATAGTTGGTGTTGTAGCCTGGTCACAACAGTATGGGGAACTGTGACTTTATTAGTTGTATGATAACTGAGGAATATCATGTATTATAAATGCTACATTGGTGACAGTGACCGATTTTGAAAGTAAGTGGCTAAATGTACTTCATCTACTCCCACTCTCAGCTTATTGTTAGTTATTGTTGTATAAACATTTCAATTTGGACACAAAACCTAGCATAAAAAACTCACTAATTGTAAACTCAGTCAATAGAAACTAACAATGTGATGACAGACATTAATACTTATAACCAAATAAGGATTTCTAACATGGACAGAAGGCCACATTTCAAGGCTTTTTGTCCATTGCTCTACTGATTCTACCATCCACCACTCTTCATTATGACCAAATAATGAAAGAATAAAAAAAGTGCATGTATTTAATATTGGCAAAATTGACCCTTCCTAAATACAACACCACTACCTGGCCTTGGCTGTCTTCAGTGAAGCCTGCTTTGTTGCAAGCATTCAGACAAGGTCTGATGCACTACTTCCTACAGCAGTGGCCCATGAGTCATATATTTTATCTCCCTTTCCCCACATCAGTCTCGGAATCCCTGCAAAGTTCATGGGTGCTGCCCTTCCCCCTCTGACTAAACCATATAAAAAAAACAACTCAATAAATATACATCACTCTAGCATTGTTCTGTGCCTTTAGCAAAACATATTGCTCTACTTATTTAGTTTATTTAGCTGAAATTACCAACAATTGTAGGTTTGACATAAGCTGCTGGTCCTCCCCACCCCTCAGTTGAAAATAACTGCCATAATATTATCTGTACTGGTGAGGCTTCTAAGTTGGGAAATCAGAGACTTAGAGAGCCAAAAACAACAACATGCACATCAATCAATGAGGGCTGTGGGCAGGCAGGAATACACTTTCAAGGTTGTTGGACTACTGTAGCTATTGTTCCCATTCCAAGTTGAATTGTTAAAGTACTGCTAGAAAGCAGTAAAACATTTGGCCTCACAATTAATGCAAAAGTTTAAATTTTCTGAATTATCCAGTATATCATGTTAATATATTTTTAAAACTACTCTCCAACCGAGCTAGTGTTATAAAAAGGGGATTTAAAGAGAACAGATCATAAGAGAGCTTGTAGCATACTCCAGTATCTTTGTCTGAATGTTATAGGTATCTATTTGAATGTAGATATCTGAATATAGATATCTGTCTGAATATGATAGATAACTGTTTGTAAAGAAAGAGTGTGGCCAGGTGACTAAAGACTAAAGAAATGTAAGTTAAAGGGTGATGTACTGAATGCCATACACAATCATTCGTAATTAATTGAAATTTCCCTCATAGTTAGAGAAAGAAAACAAAACCCTAGTTGTGATTGTTAGTGACTCCCACTAAAAAAAGATCATTTCAAGAAATTAAGAATTAATCTCAGTTAATTTACATGCTTAGTGGAAGGAAAGTCTGATCTTCGTTTGCAAGCAAGGGACAAATATGGACATGTTTCAGTCTATTAGACCTCATCAGCTTAGCTTGATCAGATGACAAAGACTTTTACATATAGAAAAAAAGTTATGAAAAATTTTTGGCCAGTATAATTTGCATAATTAATTAGCTCATTTTATTTTTTAACTAAAGAAATGTAGCAAATATTTCTACAGAATTGGTTTGTAATTTTTTTCTATGATTACCCTTTTTAGCACCTTAAAAGCTTTAGTGACTTCCCTCCAAGGGTTTTATCATAAGTTATTGAATGAGATTTGAAATATATTGAAACTATATCTGGAAAAATAATTACTGAACACAGCCCTCATTGATTGATTTGCATGTTGTTTTTGGCTCTCCAAGTCTCTGATTTCCCAACTTTGCCTCACCAGTACAGACAATATTATGGCAGCTATTTTCAACTGTGGAGTGGGGAGGACCAGCAGCTTATGCCAATCCTACAATTGTTGGTAATTTCAACTAAATAAACTTTTGCAATCATTAATAACATTTTGATCTAAATAAAATAAGTCATACAAATTATTGAGTAAACAATGATTAAGTGGCTTAAGTGTTAATTTATTATTGTAATGCTAATAGGAACTAAAATTGTTGACTTACTAGTAAATAAAAGTATTGCTTAGAATGAGTTTCATTCTCATGTAACTTAGAATGAGTTTCATTCTCATGTAACATTTTAACTCTCTAATCATATTTGAATACATAATTAAAACTGCTGCACTATGCTTTGTCATTCTTTTTTTTTCATTTGTAAAACAAAATACACTAAGTTCACAAGAATAATTAATGTAAACTTTACATATGTATGTTTAACCCTTTTGTGACTGTATTTCTAATGGGTAAAGTGCCTATATGTTTCTAGTATTTATCAAAATAATCAAGATTTTGGATAGGTTTTAGTAACATGTCTGTAACTTTATATATTAGTATATTATGCTGGTGTTAACCAACCGAAATCTCATGTTATCATTCTTGTTGTAATGAGATTTTGAAGGAGATTTTAATTTAAATATGAACAATTTAGTACAGGCAGTCTCTTGCTGGTTGTTGGTATTAAAACAAGCCACAACTTGTCCAATTCTCACAGTAGTTAGACATTTTTTTATTATATTATTTTCTTCCCCCCCCCCCCCC
>JAOPJM010311638.1:2500-11904 GCA_027124095.1 Muusoctopus leioderma | reverse complement strand
AGAGAGAGAGAGAGAGAGAGAAAGGGAGAGATGGCGCAATAATCATAATGAATCACAAGTGAGACAGTTTTTCACTCCATCATCATCCAGCAATAACAAGAGCAGCAATATCCCCAGTAACAACAACAGCAACAACAACAACAGCAACAACAACAACAACAGCAACAACAACAACAACAGCAGCAGCAGTAGCAGTAGCCATCATAACAATCATTAATACAACAGCCACGTCAACAACATCAATAATAGATAATATAAAAATCGGTCAGAACAACAGAAACAGCCACAACAATGGAGTCATAATATGAGTAACAACATCATCATCACCATCCTCATCAACGTCATCATCATCATCATCATCACCATCATCATCATCATCATCATCATCACCCTCATCATCATCATCATCATCCTCATCACCATCCTCATCAACGCCATCATAAATGTGATCATCATCATTTTCATCATAACCATTTCAGCCTTCATCAGCTACCATTAAATCATCATCATCATCATCATCATCATCTTTACCCTTACCATCACAATCACAATCTTCACCATTACTATCGAAGGAGCCTCTACGTGCTCGCTCGACATACTAGAAACAGCAGCCAAATCTCTCTCGAATGACACCATGTTGTCTTAAACTCCCCCCCCAACAAACTGTTGAATGGTCAGCGTTTAATGTTTCTGCAACCTCTTGAGTTGTTTTACGTGAGTCTGCTTTAATGATGGGCCTCAATTCATCATTGTCATTTGCAGAAGATCGTCCGCTACTTTCCTCATCTTCAAGGCTCTTGTCTCCCCTACAAAAGTTTTGGAACCAATATAGAATTGTACGTTCGCTGATTGTTCCTTGGCCAAATGATTTGTTGATATTGCGAGGAGCTGTTTTTGCTGCTTGCTTTCCATTTTGAACTCATACAATAAAATGACTCAAATTTGCTTTTTCCATCTTTAATTTGATAGTAACAAATTAACAAGAATAAATAGTAAACACAAAACTATTAGCATAAATCAACAGATCAAAATCTGCTCTTAATAATCAGATATTTCATGAACAAAGTTGAATACAAGTTTATTCTAAACTAAGCATCAATGTTTAAAATAACAAACACTGCAATTAGTTTTGTACCAACCAAATACAAAGCGGGTGAAATTTCTGGCACAGAAGAATGAAAAGCAAAGTTGATTTAGGTGGGATTTGAACTCAGAACGTAAAGTGCCGGATCAAATAATACAAAGCATTTTGTACGACGCTCGTCGTTACACAAGTGATCTTGTTTCCAGATCGATCCCAGGCCACATGAATTTAACAACTCATTCTTATTATGGGATAATTCGTTTACCGTGGTCTCGAAGAATTGGTAAATTGGTTTTCTTTGTGGTGAGGGGTTCTTGAAAACCTCCTGCAAAAGTTTCTTGGCTGCTATTTTCGGAAAATTTCCACATCAGTTGAAAATGTTTGTCTTAGCCTCATGTAGACCTCTGGTGATGTCTTCACCATAAATCTACCTCTCGGTGTTTTTAGGACGAGCTCTTCAAATCTATCCCCTGCCTTTCGTATTGTTTTCGAAACTCCACACACTTACTACTGTTTTTTCGTACAACCGTAAGGTCAATGTAGGAAAGGGTTGTGTGTAAGGCTGTTGCTGATGCTACTGTTGCTGTTACTGTTCTTGTGTTTGTTGTTCCTATTGATATTTTTGCTGTGGTTGTTGTATTTGTGTTTTCCTTTGTTGTTGTAGTTGCGGGTTTAGCTGTTGTTGCTTACGTTCTTCTTGTTTTTTTTGGTTCTTTTTGCTATGTTTTTTGTTTTTCCTGTTGGATTTGTTTTCGAAGTTCTGGGCTTAGATTTTGTTATTATTGTTGTTGTTGTTCTTCTTATTATGGGGGTGGTGGTGTATGGTTGGTGGGTTCGTCGATGTCTCGCTAAACCTTCCGACTTTCAGCGTTGCGCTACTGTTATTGGTTTTCTTCTTCCGTCCCCACCACAACCTTTTGGCATGGTCCATTCTTCTCGTACTCGCAGCTGGATAAAGATTTGGAGGGGTGTGGTCAGACGTGGAGATGTGCAGCAGCATGTCTACAAACGCGTTTGTGTTTGTGTTTGTATTGTTTGTCTCCATGTTTTGGGTAGGGTGTGCTCGTCCGATAACCCTTTGTTCGATAGTGACGCTGGTGTGTCCAGTCTTTCGCAATATTGCTGCTATATTTGGGGCCGTTGCTGCAGTTGTTGTGGTAGTTGCTGGCCGTAGTAATGCTGCTTCCACTGTTAAGGTTGCAGCTGGTACTCTTTTGTCTTACGGCTGCTAGCAACAGGAGTTTTCACATTAGTCTCCTTCACCACAGGGAAGAGAAACCCTCAAGTGGTACGTGTTCCCTCGGCTGCAGCATTTGGGCCTCTTACCCCTCCACCATCATGCCAACCTGTATCTATCTCTTGAAGCAAATGGGGTCAGTGATTCTCGTCAGGTATGCAGGTGTTGTTAGTAGCAGTAACTCGAGGGATATTCCAGACTAGTTCCCCTTGAATGTGGATCTGGTACTGACCAATTCCTCATACTCCTCCGCCGCCGTTACCAGCTGCTCCCGGTCCAAATGTGGTGGAATCTCAGACAGCGTCATCTTGGACGTTCGCCACTTCATGTATGTTGGAAAAAAGGTGAACTCTACTGACGCACGTGATTATAGATATTCTCTTCACTTCTTCTTCACTGTGGTATATAGAATCACCACTGTGATGTGGTGCCTTCCTTTTTGGCGTGTCATGCGGTGTCTCATTCGTCTTGGTGGTATATTTCGGTGTGGGCTGGTTTAGGGTTTTGAATCGTTCAGAGCTTCTTCGAGACGCATTTCTGAGTGACTTTTCTTCTCACCTTTTTCAATGGCTCTTCTTCCGGATGGCATATTAGACCTAGTTGCACGATATTCCTTCCGTACTTCTTGGGTGCTCGGCAGTCGCTTGCCCATGATGTTCTTTTCAGGGCGCTGTTATCCGAGGAAGCGATCTTCTTTTTGAGGGTGGTTTTGCAGCTATCGTTGTTATTGCTATTGTTGCCGGCGGTAGAAGTGTTGTTGTTGCTACTGTTGTCTCTACTGTTTCAGATATTTCTGCCACTGCTGCTAGTGCCGGTGGTTAAAATTACCGTGCTAGTGGTGGCGGTGTCAACCATTGTAGTCGTGATGCCATCGTCGCCGCTACCGTATTGAACATCACTGGTACTGGCGTTGCTGGTGATTGTGGTTGAGTTGGTGGTATTGCAATAGACTGTTTGAATGAGCGATGGAAAATCACATGCTTCCCACCCTTTGGTATTTTTTGACTGAATGGAAGGTTGTGACTTGGTGCCTCCTGTCTCTTGTTGTTTCTTCTTCCTTTACTCTTTTTCTCGATCGTATAAACGAGTGACACTACACTAAATTAAGTATTTTTAAATGATAATTATCAAAGATCGCACGCAGCATAGCCGAATAGTTAAGAAGTTCGCTTCGTAATCATGAGGCCCCGGGTTCGATCTCACTACGTGGCATCTTGAGCAAGTGTCTATATCATAGCCCCAGGTCAACCCAAGCCTTGTGAGTGAAATCGGTTAGGCAGAAGCCCGTCGGATGGGTTGTACCCGTGATTCAAAAAGGTCCAGCCCTGTGACATACACTGTCACCCTGATTCTGCTTGAGGATTAGGTTAAGGGTACACGTGTCTGTGTAATACTCAGCCACTTACACGCTAATTCAATGAGCTGGCATTTCAGTTGATCAAACAAGTGAACACTCAGACAAATATCCATCTATCTATCATTATCTATCGAAGATTGAAAACGAAACTGTTGCCCCAGTAGGGCCCGAAAAAAATTAACCACCAATTTAACATGCCTCTGATCTGTTCCACAACAAAAGAGAGAGCAAATTTAGGGGAAAATAGTTTAAATAGGCAAAGTCAACAACAAATATAACAATTCCAGTGTAAAATCGTGACCTACTGTTCAATAATAATAATAACTAGTGGAACCTGTGGACATTTTATAATATCTTATAAATATTCTTATTTATAGTTTGATGTATAAATTTATAGATCATCATAACATTGTTTCATTTTGTTAGAAATTTCGATTATGTCTTCGATTTCGTTCCATAGTTAAGGTTATTTAAAGCGTATCACTCGAACATACGAACGTCGTAACAAGCAGAATGATATTATAGATAATAATAATAACTGATTTTAACGTTATCTGATAAATAATCAAAATATTAAAACAATATCTACACGATGTGGTAGAATACGTAGATATTTTTTTTACATCAGTTGAATATACGATGAAGAAATAATTCAGAAAGCAGTTATAATTGACTAAAGTTATATTACAGGTTCATCGTAGGTCTTCAGGCAAAGAAAAACTAACAAAAACAAAAACAAAAAAAACAACAAAGAACAAACAAAACCACAAAAATACAACAACAAAATCACTGGCATGGCCACTAACGACAGTGTTAACCAAATATATATACAAATGTTTATAAAGTCTTGTATAGGAGTGATTATAAGATTGAATAATATGGATTTAGATTGAAGCCTCATGCGATAAAATATCGAATTAGAATACACGCAAATAAGAGAAAGAAAGAAAGAAAGAAAGAAAGAAAGAGAGAAAATAAAATAAAGGAAGAAAATACCAAAGACATTAGGTAAATCAATCAGTGCATTAATTTCTGAAGACTCAGCATGAACGAAGTAAGATCTTTAAAGGGAAAGTTCACAACACAACTAAACAACTGGGTCATAATAATTTAATGGTGGTATTCATTTATTAGAAGTGAGAGTTAAATATTTATAACAGAATACGTGTTTATTTAACCAAAATGGAATATACCTTAACCAAATCTCTAATATGAACTATGTTTTTGCATACATCTTTCACAAAAGTCTTTTGAAAGTCACCGTCTTTAGATATATCACGAACCAAATACCCATTACAAAGCTGCCCCCGTGCAAAATAATGATAGCCACTCCTCCACCTCCACTGCATTCTGTATAGAATTAAGGTAAATCAGTGAGACGGAAGGATCCATTACAAGTTGGGGAACATTTTCATTCAGGACAAAGTTAGCCAATCATTAAGTGGCCATTACAAATCGGGTGGAGGTGTATTTTGTATGAGACGGTAACTTGGCAGAATCGTTAGAGCGTCAGATAGAATGCTTTGTGGCATTCGTTCCAGCTCTCTGCATTCTGAGTTCAAATCCCACCGAGATCAGCTTTGCCTTTCATCCTTTCGAGATTGGTTGATAAATAGAGTACCAGTTCAGTACTGATGTCAATCTCTCTCTCTCTCTCTCTCTCTCTTTCTGTCTGTATTTCTTTCTTGCTGGAAGAAATCAGCTGTTGTCAGACCGGAAGAGAGATGGGCTCCACCAGGTTTAGATGCCCAAGATACGCCGTATATCACAATGACGCCCGTACGACTCCATCAGCAGTTGAGGGCTCAAGGAAGGAAGGACGGATATTTTGTATGACGAATTTTAATTGCCCATTACAATATGGGTGGAATTATATTTTCGTGTAATTCAGAGTCGTCTTCCTCGTGAAATTGAAGGGAACCTCTGCCATAGCAACCACATATCTCAACTGTGTTGAAAAGAAAAGACATATTGGATAATGTAGTCCTAAATATACTATAACTGAAAAAAAGACAGGATATTGACGGCTGGAAAGTCCTTGATCATAGGATGGTGGATCAGTGCTTACCTTGGGTTAAACAACAACAAAAACAACAGTAGTAGGTAAGTTAGTATAAACATATTTAATGAATGGAACATTAATAAGCTAACTAGAAATATATATGGGGTGAGGAAAGAAAACGATATTAGTCAATGGTTGTTATTATTTTCATTTACCCCGCAGATATAGGAAACAACTCCATACATGTTTCGGTCACATTCTGACCTCATCTGTGAAGCATAAACTTCAACGAAGTATTGATAAATGAATCACTAAGTAAATGTACAACATTATAAATTTTGTTGGCGTGAGAGAAGACAGAATTCTTTAGAAGCGTGACCATCCTGTCATTTCTTTTCAGACGTAGTATATCTAGGACTATACTATCCAATGTGTCCTTTCCTTTTTTGTTAAACATAGTAGGGTATGATTTGATAAATATTTGGCAGCTCTCTCAAACAGGTCGAGCAACCGAGTGGAAATTCATTTACTGGTTTGTTGTTGAATAAATCAATATATATATATATATGTTGCAAGTTATATTAGAGTTTACTATAAGAGTTTACTGAATGTCTTCTTTTTTTTGCCCCATCCCTCCCGTACCACTATCAGTAAATTATATCAAAGATAGTGCAGATGACAATGGTGATTGGATAGGAGACAAACATCTGAATGTGTAGCCGTAGAGCAGCCGATTTGATTCTTGTCACCAGCATAGCATGTGTCCCTGACCAAAGAACATTGCATGATCGAGTCCACCTAATTCTCTATATGTGCCACAAAGTGGTATAATCCGCCGTTGTAAGCAACAGTTGCTCTGTAAAATGAATGTGTTTATTCATTGGTTTTCAGTGCTGAGTTCAGTTTTTTTTTGTAAGAAGAGTTATCTGTTGTAGGTTGGTACCCTATCCACCAAGTGGTTGAATTGACACTCCTCTGCTTAAGGCCATGGAAGCTAAATATAAGAGCCGGCACAGTAGACTGTGAAAAGTAAGAACGAAGAACTTATATTAAATATAAACACTTGAAATATAAGAATAAATAATTATTTATTCCACACAATAAATAAATACTTCGTTATCAGAAGTATCCATCGACGAGTGATATATTCTATGTTGTGATTATTGCTGTTTTTTAACCCCATGTCAGCTTTAATCAAGCAACGGGGCAATCAATGATTGTATGCGTTTCAACAGTTACAATCCCAACTTTTATTCAGGCATAGTATATCTAAGACTACATTCTCGAAGGTAACTTCCCTTTTTAAGACAGTAAGTTGTGATCTGAGGGAGATTTAGCTGCTATTTATAACAGGTCAATCAACCATGTGGAGGCTCCCTCGTTGGTTCAAGAAACTAGTGTTATTGTTATTTAATCTATGGTCAGCCCCGATCCAGCAGATATACGAACAATGACGACTACATAGGAGCTCCCTCATTGGCTCTTTAGAGGCTCCCTCTTTGGCTTCTTGAGGTCTTCTTTGGCTTGTAGAGACTCCCTCTTTAGCTCATCGGATCATCTCTATTGATACAGGAGCGGTGAGATGGATGTTGTAACATTCGAGGCAGTTACCAGTGTATTAATAGAGCAAGTGAAATAGCTTCAACTAGGAATCCAACAAGGATCTCACACAAGGTTTTCTGGTTGCTTACAAACCTTTGGTACAGTACTTGCATTAATTCAAATTTACTAAACTCTATTCATTTTTCTATCTGTGCATTAGTGAAAGAAAACATTTACTACAATTTGTTATGTATCTGTAGAAGCAAAATGGCTCTGAGTTCAAATCCACTGCAGATGTTTTGCAGTGTGTCCGGGCATTACCTTACTTCAAAGTAACTGTCAGGGATACGTACCAGATAATCTGGGAATGTTATCTATGATGACTGTCGGCCCATCCATGCGGTTGAGAGATTTAGCTATTATTTGCTTTAAGCCATGACTCTATCACTAAGCACTAGCCCCTTATAGGCTACGAGATATTCACTTAACTGTAATGCAATATACGGTATTGTAAATATCTCCAAACCCCACGTGGAGCATCTTTACGGAGTGATGTTAATCTAGAACGAGCAAACAAAACAGCTTCCACGACCTTATCTAGGACAAGCCAACAAGACGCCCCCAAGACTTAATCTAGTACAAGCCAACAAGGTAGCCCCCACAGCTTAATTTAGGACGAGACAATAAGACAGCCTCTAGGAAGTGACAGCAAGACAACCTCCACGATCTAATCTAGGATGAGACAAAAAGATATCCTCCATGACTTAATCTAGGACGAGCCAACAACACAGCCTCTACGACCTAATCTAGGACGAGCCAACAACCCAGCCTCTACGACCTAATCTAGGACGAGCCAACAACACAGCCTCTACGACCTAATCTATGACGAGACAACAAGACAGCCGTCACGACTTAATCTGTGACGAAACAAGACAGCGTCCACAACTTAATCTATGACGAGACAACATGACAGCACCCATGACTTAATCTAGGACAAGCCAACACGATAGACTCCATGACCTAATCTAGGACGAGCCAAGAAGACAGCCTCCACAACTTAATTTATGACGAGACAACAAGACCAGCCAACAAAAACAGCCACCAAGACCTGCTATAAATAACAACCAAATCTTCCTCAAATTACACCCTACTGTTAAAAAAAATGCACATTGAGATAATGCAGTTCTGGATACATTATACCAGAAAAAAGACTAGATGGTCACGGATGGAAAACCGATCGAATGATAAACATTCAACACAGAAAAGCAATAGGTAGACAGAATATTCAGGTTTTGCTATTTTACCAGTGAAACAGAACATTTGATGGGATCTGCCATAGATAGAGTTTCATCTGTGCAAACACTGACACGTGACCTTTATGGAAGTCCTAATGTTTCTACAAATACAGTAAACACTATCGAATACATCTTTCACATTGGATATGTTCTTGCAGCACTCCGCAGCTTAAAAATTGGTTTATAATTTTAGTTCTTTGAATGGAACGAATGAGTGCTAGCAGTTATGCTTTACGGCTAATATCGGTTGAATAGTCAACTTGTAAAGCAAAATCGAATTTTGCTTTACAAGTTCAGTAGAAACTTGCTCCTTGATGCTAAAAGACATTTCAATTATTCTCCTTCGGACTGTATTATCGGATAGCGGAATTTTGCCAATTCCTTGTTCAGCTTCATTACTAAACATTGTTCAAACAATCAAGCAGCACGCTGGCAAAATAAGTGAGTCATCTATAGTATGTGCTTTCCATTTGCTTAGTGATGATTTCTTTTAGTCGATGAGAAGCAATTTGATCTTTATTCGACAACAAATTTACTCTTTTTCTTTTTTTTTCCTGAAATCTCAAAATGCTTCACTTGTTTTGTTTGTTGCTCCACTAACCTTTTGAAATATTTCGGATTTTTATTTGCAAGTTTCCTGGTTAAATGTCTTTTAATGTTTGCTGAGAACTATAGCAACGTTCACAAGTTTTCCACACCACAAACAACACATAATGTCAGAGGGTAGAGTTTGTCTTCTCACCTAGGTATTCCAAAGCTGTCTAAATAATACTGATGGACGATGCGCTCAGAAATCTAATTCGGTAATGATGTGACCTCACTCGAACTAAAACCATGAGATAAGATAGCACCATGAAAGAATAATAATAATGTAAATGATTACATTT
>JAOPJM010311236.1:0-11905 GCA_027124095.1 Muusoctopus leioderma | reverse complement strand
ATCTGATCGACCTCCAAGGCGGTGCCCCAGCATGGCCGCAGTCAAACGACTGAAACAAGTAAAAGAGTAAAAGAGAGTGTATTTTATTATAAATTTGGTAATGAGAGGGTTAAGTATGTTTGTACATTATTGTTTTGCTTTATTTATTGTCTTCTCTACATGTGTGCTCTGAATGTTGTGGATGTGTTATTTATAATTCTTGTTTGATTTTTGTCTTTTATCTATATTGTGTGAATGTGAGGGGGATAGAGAGGGGGAGATAAGATGCCAGAAAGTGAAAGGAGATAAAATGAGTGGGGGTAGCAGTGGAAGAAGAGGGGAAGATAAATAATGAAATAGTGTGAGAGAGAGAGAGAGAGAGAGATGGGGGGGGGAGCAGATTTATTTGTCTAATATAAGGAATGAGGCCAGTGTCCATGACCTTTACAGGCCGGGTGTCCCAGACAGGTGAGGTGAATATGGTTGGTGGTTGTTGACGTCTGTATGGAAAATGTGGACTGGGAGTGAGGTCCAGAGGGTTGGGATTGCAGTCTGGCGAGGAAGGATCGACTAAGTTGTTTAGAGTGGTGTTTGATGAGGAATGCCACATACTCACACACGCACATACTCACACACACACACACACACACACACACACACACACACATACATACACGCATACACACAAACATACATATATACACACACGCACATGCATACACACATACACACACACATACATACAGTGGATATCCTGGTTTTAGAAAAGGTATATTGTATCCCTGTATGCCATAAGAGGTGACTAAAATGGTTGGCGTCAGAAAGGGTAACCAGCCTCAAAAAGAGAACCATGATAAGTACAAAGACTGTCATGCCCTACCCCCACAAGCTAACACCTGCTTTAAAAGCATGGAAAATGGCTATATATATATATATATATATATATATATATATATATAAAAATACAAGGATTTTCGACATGTACCCTAAACCCCGATGAAACTTTCACACGGTTAAATCAAGACGGATACACACCTGTCGATAGCCTGTAAACCGCATTGAGTGCTCCCTATTAGATGACACTGGGAATCTACCCGATTCACTTCTAATAGTATATATATATATATATATATATGTACGTGTGTGTCTGTGTATTTGTGTTTGTTTGTTTTTGTCCCGTAACTTAGCGGAACTGATAGAATAAGTACCAGACTTAAAAAATAAGTACTGGAGTCGATCTGATCGACTAAAAACCCTACAAGGCAGTGCCCCAGCATGGCTGCAGTCCAATGACTGAAACAAGTAAAAAAAAAAACAAAAAAAAACAAAAAAAAAACTAACTGGATTAATAAATATTTCACAAAAATGAAATTTAAGAGATGGTAAACAAAGAAATAAAAGCAAAACGTACTTTTAACTCCAGTGCTCTGTGAAAGGTACTGCTCGTCTTGTATTAAAATTCCCACATCATCTTTAAATTTTTTCATAGCTTTTGTCATACTTCGTTCATTTTTGAAGACAACATATGCTACTTTGTGACACTGAAGAAGGTAAAAATAAAATTAAAATTTTTTTTTTTATAAAAGTACATATCTTTACTTAACATAGTAGACACAGGCATGGCTGTGTGGTTTAGAAGTTCGCCTCGAAGCCACATGGTTAGAAAAACAACATGGGCAGTGTGACGGGGTAGCAATAACAATTGGTGATGGCAAGAGAGAATGAGTGATGGATAGAAATAGCGATAGGCAATGGTAAGTGAGAGTGGTAGATGACAATGGAGAGTGGCATGGGGGAGAGACAGTGATAGCTAGCGGTAAAGAAGGGTGATGGGAGGGAATACTGGATATGGACAGATCCAATGCCATCCCTCGTTACCCAGGCATCGTGATGAAAGAAATGTAGAGTGATAAAGGGGGCATGGTGGAAGAGAAGTAGAGTGATAAAGAGTGATGGTGGAGGGGATTGAATACTGGCAGATCAAATGCCATCTCTCATTACACAGTGAATAGGAGAGAGAGTGAGTGATAGATAAGAAGGTAACAAAGGGGGCAGTTGATGGTGACTTAACAGGAATATAATGGGTGAGAGACCCAAATGTAGATATATGTCCCAATCTCCATCACCACCATCATTTTAATGACCATTTTGCCATGCTTACACTGGTGGGCAGGTCTTCTCCAGCACTGCATGTCGCTACTCATCATGGTTCCTTGTCATCTCCTTTGTGAGGTTCAGTTTCTTGAAATTAGTCTTCAACACTTCATCCTATGTTTTCCTCGGTCTCCCTCATTCACAGGTTCCATCCACTTCAAGCACTCGGTACTTTTTTTTATACAACTACGTCCTCCATACACATCACATGCTTATACCAGCTCAGTCTTCTTTCTTGCACACTACATCTAATTCTTCTTATATTCAGCTTTTCTCTCAGCTCATATGTGCTCTGTCGTTCAAGCACACTAACATTACATATCCAGATTTAGCTTCTAATTCTAGGAGGTCAAGCAACCCTGTAGAAGCTTCCTAACAGGTTTGTTTTGGCAATGTTATAAATGTAGGGTCGCCACGAGAGACCATTTGAGATTCTGACGCCTAGCATATGAAGTGACTTTGAAGATTTTAATGGGGTTATTTATGACAAGAAAGGGTGAAGTACTAGAGGGTATTTCCTAGAGATGTATGATGTTTGAGTCTTTGTGCTGTTTAAAGAGACAGTATATGTCTGGCATGAGGTGTTTAGGATATGTGTGGTTGATGCCTGTTTGAGGTTGGTAAAGGAGTGAAGAATAGTATCTTCTGCATAAGCATGTGTGTTGTTAGAGGGGAGAGCAAGTAGGTGAGAAGGAAAAGTGTAAGAGACATTACTAAACCAAGAGGTGCAGCAGATTTGGTAGAATGTAGGTAGGAAAGAGCTCCATCGGCACACTACAATGGTGTGGTGTGACAGGAAGCTTCTGATCCAAGAAAAAAGAGGTGGATAGAAGTCATTGGCTGTTAAATGCTTTGTTGATGTCAAGGTCAACAGCACTGCTTTTCCTCAAGTTCTCAAAGATGAGAAGCCACCGGTGCATAACATAGGAGAGCAAGTCTCCAGTAGATCTAGCTTCATAGAAGCCATACTAGTGGTCACTGAGCAGGAAGGTTCAACAACTATTTCCATTACCTTTGAGATGTTGGAAGTGAGAGCGATAGGTCGATAGTTGCCAGGGTCAGAGAGGGTGCTCTTTTTTGGGAGAGGGGGCACACTCTTTTTCAGAGAGAGAGAAGAGAGAGATTGAAGAGTTCAACGAGGATAGGAGCTAGCTCTTGATTACACAGCTTGTGGATGATGGAGGCCATTCACCTTATAGAGTTTGAGTGATTAAGGAATTTTCTACATGGTGACTATGTGTATGAGGTGGTGAGACTGGGACATAGAGAAGGAGAGTTAGGTAGGAATTTTATTGAGTGTAATCAGTGTGAAACCAGCAGCAAATGTTGAGATTTTTAAAGTGGGAGTGCTACTAACTGAGCCTTCTTGTCTGATTGGTGGTGTGTAGGAGATCCTCTTAGCTAGGGACCAGAAGGCTCTGCTGCAATGAGGGAGGTGGGAAGGCCTGCAGGCTCTGTGATGCACAAATACCTTCTCTACTTCTTTGATAGTAGTCTTGCAGATGTAGCAAAGTGAGTAAAAACCTTCCAGTTAGTGGTAGTAGGTGACACCCTCCAGGAATTGTAGGTAGTGTTCTTTGCCTGTACTGTTGCAGATAAACCACTTGGGGTTTTGGTGTTATGGGCTTTGGTTGTGTGAGGAAAGTGAAAAGACATACCTCAGAGGATGGCTTTGGCCATTCACCTAGCCATCGTAGATGGTGGGGGGGGGGCACACATTTGCTGCCATGGCTAGTCAGCATAAAACTGGGGGGCTCTCTGACTAGTTAGCTGTCTTGAAGTATCAGAGTGTTCTGAAGGTGGAGTTGTGGAGTGTGTTTGTCTCTATTAGGCAATGATAACAATCCATCAGATTCCTCTTATACCCAACTTTTCTCTCAGTTCATCTGTGCTCCGTTATTCATGCACACTAACATTACACATCTAGCGGAGCATACTCGCTTCATTCCTTTCCAGCCGTCGCATTTAAAGCCCAGGTTTCGCTACCATGCAGTATTGCACTTCGTACACAAGCATCATACAATTTGTCCTTCACTCTGAGGGAGAAGCAAATTGATGCCAGCAGAAGTAATAGCTCCCTGAACTTTTTCCATCCCGTTCTTACTCTGGCTACTGTGCTCTCGGAGCACCCACCTCCACTGCTGATGAGGTCACCTAGGTAACAGAAGTTATCAAATACTTCCAGCGAGCCTTCTGAGCAGTTGAGGGAATTTATTTCACATGTGTTCTCACGAACTACTCCTTTGCATCTGCCACACACGAAGTTAGCCTTCTCTGTCAACCTACCTGTAATCCCACTACATCACTTGTGCGTCCACAGGTTACACTGGGCACACCGTATGGAATTTCTACTTACTCCTTTTCTGCATATCGAGCACGGCCATTTCGCAGATGTTATCAAGAACTGGTCTTTAAACTTTAGTCTTTGCTAAGTTTACTTTGAGGTCTTTCAATTCCAGATTTTGCTTACATGTCTGGAATTTCTTCTCTAAGTCTTCTACAGATTCTGCTATAAGTACTAGGTCATCAGCATATAGGAGTGCTCAAGGGCAGCCGGTCTTAAACTCCATTATAATGGCTTGGAGAACTATAATAAACAGGAGGGGGCTAAGAACTGAGCCTTGATGGACCCCTAACTGTACGCAAAATTCATCGCTGAATTCATTATCAACTCTCACCTTGCTAACTGGGTTCTATATATAGCCTGTACAAGCCATTCATCTACCCCTAGTTTCCTTAGTGCCCACCAGATCACAGGGCATGGGACCCTGTCAAAGGCCTTCTCTAGGTTAACAAAAGCTAAGTATAATGGCTTACTCTTAGCTAAGTACTTTTCCTGCAGTTGTCTCACTATGAAGATGGCATCGATAGTACCTCTTCCTGGCATGAAGCCTAACTGCATCTCGTCTGTGCTAATTCTGCTCCTAATCAAATCTGCAATAACTCTTTCTGTAATTTCATAACCTGGTCCAGCAATTTGATGCCTCTGTAGTTTCCTCTTTCTAGTGCATCACCTTTGCCCTTGTAACAGTTAACAATAATACTGCTATGCCAGTCATTGGATATGACACCTTCTTGGATTACCTGATTAACTATGCATGTGACTAGTGTATGTCCTACCTGGTCAGATGTTTTAAACATCTCTGCAACTATACCTGATGGACCAGGAGCCTTCCCATCTTCATATCCTTAATTGCTTTGGAGACTACATTGCTGTCAACATTAATGGCTGTCCCTCTGTTGGGTCTACCTGGGGTAGACCTTCACTCTCCCATGCATTCTCTACATTCAGCAGCCTTTCATAATAGGTCTTCCATTCCTTATTATTATTATTATTATTATTCCATGCCCATTATTATTATTATTATTTATGTCCGCTTTCCATGCTGGCATGGGTTGGACAGGTGATTTTGGTTCAAGTCATTTCCTATTTGGAGTCACCACTCTCCTAGATCAGTCAGTGGCCCTCGTCTCACTCGTACGTTTCATTTGGTTTGGTTTCTACGGTTGGCTGGATGCCCTTCCTATCACCAACCACTTTACAGAGTGTACTGAGTGCATTTTACCATGGTACCAACACAACTAGTTAAACATAAACACACGCACGTACATTTCAATTCTTCTTACTTTGTTAACATTGTATATTCAGGTAAAGCATTGTTTTGGTTGCCTTAGAGTGTTTCATTAGAAAATATTTTCTCCTGCTAATATCTGGTGTTTAGTGCTAGGAAAAATTATTTTTTTCCCTTTTTACTGTTATCACCTATACTTCCTGTATGGGTATGGATGCTGTATTTGTTTTAAATTTGGATATTTGTATACTGCTGGGTCAGTCTGTTTTATAGCTTCATTCTTTCTATCACTGAACATTTAACCATTGTTTTTTATTCAAGTAGACTGAGACAAACAGTTATGTAAACTAGAATAATCACTAGAATTGGTAAGCTAGTGATGGTCTGTGTTGACATAAATCAGATGAGAAATATAAACAAGTGGTGTATATTATTTAAATTTATGACCATATGATCTGTAGTCCAGAATCTTATTCTCAGTAAATGTGTCTCATATTTCCCAATAAAATTACACCAGTATATGTTATGATAATGATGGTGTGTTAATGCATATCACTATTATAAAACTTCAATTTTTTTATTTATGTGAAAAGAAATTTCAATTATTACTTCTTTTTGGTGGGAATTAAATTATATATACTATTAAATTATATATACTATTTGTATTGGTCATTGCCACAGATGCTTGGAGTCCAGGGTTCTAATGAAATTCCAGGAAAGAATTCTAGGACATTTGCACAAATTGTTTGTAGTACTGTGTTAGCTGGTGAATTGTC
Organism: Muusoctopus leioderma; assembly: GCA_027124095.1. Taxonomy (NCBI): domain Eukaryota; kingdom Metazoa; phylum Mollusca; class Cephalopoda; order Octopoda; family Octopodidae; genus Muusoctopus; species Muusoctopus leioderma. The sequence continues at coordinate 5,424 of JAOPJM010311236.1, read as the reverse complement.
CTTAATGTCAGCATTAGCTGCTGGGCATTTAGTCAAAAGTCACATGCAACATAACAGGTAAGATTCTTTTATGTTCAGTGTTTGTTCACTAGCTGTCGCTGAGTTTGTTTATTGTCAGTGTCCACTAGTTGACACTCTTTGCTAAGTCAAATTTTGGCAGGGAGGTATTTAATCAAGGAAGTTACTGGTTCACAAGTCAATTAAGTATGGGTCTACTAGCTGATGGTTCAACCATTCATGTCCCATTACTGGCGATGCACTAGGTCCTTGATTCTTAATTGCTTGGTCTACATAGTTGTAGATAGATATCATAAAGAGGAACCATTCACTGCTGTAATTAGTGGGGGACATTATAAATGGTGATCCTTTTCTGAACTTGCAATGGCAAGCTCAAATCCTCTCACACATTGGTGCATAAGGTAACAAAAAAGATTTTGGTGTAAGCCACCTTGAATGATTATATGAAGATAAAGTATGAAATGGTGCTTTAATGTTAATTGGTTACAAGACATTATTTTAATTAAATTTGAAAATAAAAATGTCTCTAAAGAGCTTGGATAACTTCTTAGCTAATCAATAGTTTAATTGTTTTACTTTTGTGTGTAGTTTAAAATATTTAAAACTAGAAATGTGCAGGATATTTAGTAGAACTTAATAATGTAGGTTATTTACAAATCCTCAAATTTGAAACTCCTAATCGTCAAAGAACTAGATAAGTGCTGTAATTATTTTCTAAATTATTTATTAGTTTAAGATATTACATATTATGGAAGATGACTAAATATAGACACACATTATAGTGGGGGGGGGGGGGATTGCTAAAACTAAATAAAGCTAAAAGCTGATCTCACATAAGTTTACTGGATTTTGTGAATAGGTTTTAAATATATAGGGAATGAAATGTTGAGCCAATCTTTTAGCTACTAAATTAAACAATAAGCCAGTTTCAGCAGACCTTTATACTAAAAAGTGAGCTGATGAAGTTTCTTGTTTGTCTGAGAGAAAACTTTTTAGATAAAAATACATTTTCATTTTCCACTATTTTCTGTTCAAATTTTAAAAGAAACATTAACAACAAAGAATATATAGGAAATAATGGGATTGATTGAGGATTTTATAGTTGATTCCTACCATGATTGCAAATCAAAAGACAGGGAAATAAAATATATAATAAAAAGTTGATGGTTGATGTGATAAATTTACTACAAATGCATTCAGCACTCTATTTATTTTGCTTTTATTCTCTGATTAGAAGTTAAATTGGTTTCCAAAACAACAAGGGGGATAACTTCACCGATTTCATGCAAACTAAGGAAGCCTATACATGGTCGCTCAACATGCTAAAATAGCAGCCAAATCTTCCTCTAGTCACACATCTTACTGCCTTAAAATAGAAAAAAAAAACCGAAGGCCACATTAGATATACTACATCTGAAAAATAAAAACAGATAGTCATGGCTAGAATGCCTTTGATCAAAGGTCTGCTCAATCAGGGCTGACCAGGGGCTAAACAACAACAAATTCACTGATTTAGACTGTTGTCATCATCATCATTTTATGTCCATGTTTCCATGCTAGCATGGGTTGGACAGAGATTTCTTGAGGCAACATTTTACGGTTGGATGCCCTTCCTGATTAAGTATGGGAATCCTACTACCGAACGGCCGGGCATTTTGTTATTTGGAGATGTAAACAAACTCACCGGTCGATTGATAAACGGTGTTATACCCAATGACTGGTGTAGCAGTATCATCATCAACTGCTACAAAGGCAAAGAAGATGCTCTAGGTTGTCTCATAGTTTATTAGGAACATGAAAGATAATTTATTACACTCAGTGTTATGTTATGATTTTTTTTATATTCAAATAAATATTAATTTATCATACACACACTTTTAAATAATGCTATTTTCTTTCTTTTCAGAGCACCAGCAGATACAATAAAATGAAGCTTTTAGTCTGTTGGAACTTTTGTGAATTTGTTTTGAAGAAAACTTCTGTATTGACCCTCTACTGTATATTGTATTCTATTCCATTCAGCTCAGTAATTTTGTCTGCTTAATTATTTTTATAGTTATTTTGTTCTCCCATCTAATTACATATAAAATGCCATCATAAAGAATTGGTAACTGAGAAATTGCCCATCTTGTGTAAATTCCTTGCTAGCTGAGACACATAGGAGTTTGGTAATAAAATCCTCATAAGCATTTCTATGATGTATAGATAAGTTCTAATATCACTAGGTGGTGGTTTGGCAGAATCGGTAGAACAGAGCAAAATGCCATATGGTATTTAATTATGCCTCTTCACATTCTAATTTCAAATCCCACCAAAGTCAAGTTTACCTTTCGTCCTTCTGGGGTTGGTAAAATAAGTACCAGTGGGGGTTGATATAATTGAGTATACACACCTCTTCTCATAATGTAAGACGTGCCTGTGTTGGAAATCAATATCTTTATTGATATCTCCGTGTGTGATACACAGTGATCAATTTCTTGACTGGCATTTTACACTGTTACTTTTCTACAAACATCTCATAACCTCCTTAGTGTTACATTGACGTAAACTTATTTGTTATATATTGATAATTCATAAAGAGTGAACAAAAATATCACTTAAATTTGTATTTGAAAACAGCTTAAATGTCTTTCAATGTCTTCCAATTGTAGAATCTTTTTTTCTGACATATAAGATTATATAAGAATCAGTTATAATACTAAATCTGAATTCTAAAGAATCTGTTATGGCAGTAGATATTAACAGATTTGAAGCTTCAATATGTTCAACGCTCTGAGGAATATATCATAATGTAAGTTGAGTTTCAGTCCTTATCTACCTCTCAACTAGATCCATCTCTGCATTTACTTTTTAACATTTAAAAAATTATTTATTGTATATCATACTCTTTATTTTTTAGTTGAACTACAACTCACTTTAGTTCTCCTGCCAACCTTTCATCTATGTCATTTTATGTTGTACTTTCATCAATTTTTCCTTTAGTTTCCTTTCTTATTGGGTTTTGATGAGAAGTTTTCAATAAAACTTGTTCTAAAATGTTTTTAAATGCTTTCAAAAAAACTGCATTTGTGGTTTCAAGTGATTTTCAAACACAAATAAATTTTTTTTATTAAATCTATTATTTTTGTGCTATTTTATTTTGTTGAATGCAACTTTGAAATTTGTTATCATAATTTGAGGTCCAATAACTGAATGTGTAAGATGTTAGACACAAAGATCACAAGTTCAAACTCTGACACAAGCATTTCAATTTGCATTGAGCAAGGTATGTTATTTCATTTACATTAGTCAACCTAGCTCAAAAGTCGATGCTAGTTAAGTTTCGCATCTCACTTATCAGTTTTAATTTTTGTTTTACACCAAACGATTTCACTTTATGTAAATGTAGCTACAGCCAATGAGGAAGCCTCTACACTAGTAATGAATGCCTGCATTCCAATCTGAAACCATCCACTGATGAAGTCTTTAAAATCCAATAAAAAAAATACAATTTAGGTTTCATACCTATAAAGTTGTAAAATGAAAGGTTCATTATGTTTCTCAGCACAGGTTCTGTCACACTTGCAATTTGCCTTTGGTACTAAAAAAGTTTCCCCACCCATAATCTTACTCAAATCATACCTTACATTCTTAAAAGGACACATTGGATAATGTAGTCCTCAATACACTGTGTCTGAATAAAAGATGAGATAGCCAAGACTGGGGAGCCTTTGACCATAGGTTTGCTCAATCAACACATAAAGAAGATACATTTCTTAAAAAAGATTTAAATCAACAAATGCTTAAGATCAAAGCATTAAACCCCGCTTTTATTTTTTTTTGTTTAAGCATTTATGAGAAAGACTGAAACATAAATTAGTGAAATAATTTTTAAACATTTTAATATTAATTCATAAAATTTTTTTAAGAATTTTTGGAACCACATTGCCACTGCTCTTAATCTATATGGCATTAAACTTTTTTGTTTTTGCAGGATGGCCAACCTGTGTATATCCACATTGGAGTGTCCAAGACGGGGGGGGGGGGGATGATTGAGGGAATTTGGCTGCTATTGCTAGCAAGTCAAATGACCATGTAGAGGTACCCTTATATCTCTTGTAAGTTGGCATAAAGCTAAAACAAGTGTAAAAAGCGAATTTGTTTCGGTGAAAAGTGAAAGTGCTAAAAAATCAGACATCACTTTTATTTCACAATGATGGGGGGGTTAGGTTTGAGAAAGGGGTCTCTCACAATCCATGTAATGTTCAAAGTAACAGAATCATGTTGGCAATGTAAATATGTAAGAAAAAAGGGATGATAATGAAATAGTTATTTTGTGAATGGATGTATTTAAAGAATATGGAGAAATTAGTAAAACTGAGATTAGTGTTATATGCAAGAAATTTGGTAAATGGTTGTTGAAAATATAATATCTGAATTTTAGGAATGGCAAAGAAACGGAGATAGATTTATATAGCTGAAAATTAAAGTAAAAAAGTTATACTAAAAGTTGTGTAAGTTCCAGATTTACATGTAAGAGCATGATTTCATAGCTACATTATCAATCTAATTGGATGTGTAGCAACCCATCATGCAACAGGTGATTAGTAATTTAGTGTTTTTAACCAATGAGAGAACAGTATTCTGGCAGCCATTTTTGGTTATATAAAGTGGAACTCAAAAGAATCTTCCTCTTAGCTCTTTTTGACCTTGCCTCAATAGGATGGTAGCAACCTGTTGCTACTCTTTCCAAGCAGAATATAGTGAAAGCAGCACCACTGAGCAGAATCGTCTGTTTGTCCACTTTCTTTTCAGCTAGTCTTAATACAAGACATATTTAAGATGAATGAATATTAATTTGCCGTATGTCTATCCTGCTAGATTGCAACCATGTATGTTATTTTCTTTTCTGTATTTCCCCAGCAACATTTTTCCATTTACACTACACGTAGACACAAAAAGGAACTTTAAATCATATGTATAACATTATTTTATTAAAAACGTGTGTAGGAGATCCCTGCGTGTAGATAATGGACTGGCCCTGTCGTAGCCACGCCTTAACGAACGCAGCACGTGATCAGCCATGACATCACTGTTGATTTACCAGGGCGGAGCTAAGTAGCCCTTTGTTAGTTTCCCGCCAAATCGGCTCATAGAATATTCTAGAAGTATTCTATGAGGCCCTATAAATAGACTGGAAATTCGCCCAAAACTTCAGTTAGTCCAGTACACGTCGCTTCGTACTGGGGCGGGATTAACTCACAGACAGACACACAGACACACACACAGACAGACACACTTGCATCAGGGAATACACGCATTTCCTTACTCTGTCTCTCTACCTCGCAGAGATACACTCGGTTCGCCATGCTATCTGACGCCAACAGCCCGGTATTGGGGACCACCAGTCAGATATATATCTGACCA
>JAOPJM010311127.1:0-11908 GCA_027124095.1 Muusoctopus leioderma | reverse complement strand
TATATATATCAGTAGGATTGTGGTGTAGTACAATGTAGTTTAGTGATTTGAGTTAGATTCAATATTTTCATGCTTCAAATATTGGCAATGTAATCCTTGAAGATGTATGATTCACTCGGCTTGTTCATCGCCTCATCGAACTAACTCTTTTTATAGAACGTTTCACTCTGGATAAAAGTTACAACTGATTCACTTCTCTATCCATTTCTTAGCTTAATACAAGACGGATATTAATGTATTATTTTCGTCTGATGTGAATTTTGTTCATATTCTTTTTTATATTTTTAATATATATTTCAGAGAAAAATAACCAAATTAATGCAATCGACTTCTGCTTGGACGGTCAGGTATTTGCTACTGGAGGAACAGACTTCGCTGCTAGATTGTATGATTCTAGAACGATGCAAGTACGTCAACATTTTTAAAATAAATTATCCATTTAAAAAGGGTTTTCATTATGTTGCACACAAAAATACACAGATAACTCGCATTTACAGTCATTTGAATCAATTGGTTATTAAATGAACACAGTTTATTAATTACTACTATAAAGTAGTGCAAACTACTAAATATCATTTTTTTTTAATAAGGAAATCAAACGAGGAAGGGGCAGTGCCCATAAACTTTGCCTGTTCTTCGAGACTGATGTTGATGTCCAGTTTCAACATGTAGGTCGACGACTGCTGGGTAAAAAAATAAAAGTGGGTGGTGTGTGAATTCCAGAGAGTTACATTTCTGGAGAGGATGCATTTGGCAAAGTAGTTAGTGCGGGATCCTGGAGGTGAGACGGTGAGACACCACAGAGGTAACGGGAGATAATAAAAAAAAAAAGACTGGTGTGTCGGGTGAGTCTCTAAGTGGAGTGGATGTGGAATTAGTTAATTGAGTTTACCATAGTCTATTTTGATAGCAGTGGAAGAGCCAGAGAGAGAGAGAGAGGGAACCGTATCTGTAAGCTAGTGGTTCAAACTTGTTGGCAAGTGATTGTTTGTCGATCAGTCGAATGGCTTTCTTTTGGGGATGCAGTCTATGATGTGTGTGTGTGTGTGTGTGTAGCAGCAGCATCGTTTCGGATACGTGGGCACTACTTCATTGTGGATCTTTCTTGGGTTTTGTAGAAGGCTCAAGTATTTTCTGGCCCCTGAAGAAGAAACATAGTTTTCACTGTTGCGGTTATATATATATGAGGGCACCTTGAGAGAACATTAGAGATTGTGAGGCCTAGCATTTGCAGTGACTTTTTTGCGTTTAATCGTTCGTGTATCGCGACTAAAGGGGGTGAGGTACAAGACTGTTTCTGTAATATGAGTAGCAATTGGGCCTTTGTGCTGTTGAAATATACTAGGTTGTCACGTCCCCATTGATGGATGCTCTTAAGTTCATTCTACTGATAGAGTCAATGTACTTCTGGCATGAGGTGTTTAGGTTGCGCGTGGATGGCACCCGTGTGTGGAAAGTTAAGGAGAAGTGAACGGTGATATCATCTGCAAAGGAGTGTATGTTACTAGAAGTGATAGCAAGCAGGTCGTTACGGTACAAAAGCAAGCGTGCAGGGATATAACTGAACCTTGGAGTACACCTGAGTTGATAGGGTGTGAGATGGAAAGAACCCCGTCGGCACATTCTGAAATGGTGTGGACTGACAGAAAGCTCCAATCCAAGAAATTGGTGATCGATGGCGAGCATGGGTGAACAACTTAGCTAAGAGAATCCCATACCAAACATGATCGAAGACTTTGCTGATATCAAGTGCAAGAACATTACTTTAAATGAAGTTTGTTAAGGACGAGATACCACTGGTGAGTGACGTAAGAGAACAAATTTCAGGCAAATGTGGCTTTGTGGAAGTAATACTATTGGTTGCTGAGAAGGAAGGAGATTATTATTTACATTGTCTTTGAGATGTTGTAAGTGAGAACGATAGGTCTAGGTGTGGTAGTATTTCTTTGTGTCGTTTGAGGTATATGATCACGGAAAAGTTTATTTTATACGCATGTTTACTTGTTGTTGATGTGTGTGTATGTTTCTTTGGGGGGTTTTTTATGAAGTCCTTATGGCATATAATAAAGTGTGGACATTTTTTTCCACACTTTATTATGTCACAGATTATTGATATTGCTAATTGATGTTGGTAATTGGTGTTGCTAACTGATGTTACTAATTAACGTTGCAAGTTGTTTTAAATAAAGACTTTTATTTGTTTTGTAATTTCAATTTTGGATGGGGGTTTAGTAATATTAGTTTAGTGAATCACTTCCAATTGAAAGCAGGCTGCAGACTTAACTTATTCCACAGTGCTCATTGGGGGAAAAAAATGAAGTAATAAAAACATGTCAAATAAATATATACAAGAAGAGAAAGTCACCTTGAGAGACAATAAATCATAGTTAAAAGTTGAAGTAGTCAAAACAATCACTTCTATCAATATCCTCCCCCTCCAATAAAAGCCATCTGGAAATGTTTTCTTTTCATTAGCCAACATTTTATCGTATATAACTCTGCAGGAAGTGTAGAAATAGCGATTTCTCGTGATTTGTTTTATGGTTTTATTGGGTGTCATCTATTTTAAATTAACGAAATACTGATCCACATGACATGTCTCATGTTGTTGTTTAACCCCATGTCGATCCTGATCAAGCAGACATATGATTAAAGGCATTCCAACTGTGGCAATTCCGTCTGGGGTTTTTTTCTATTTGTTTTCTACTATAGTACAACATACGGACTACATTAGGTAGTCCATATATGCTATAGTAGAAAACAATTGGTAGAAGTAGAATAAGAATGTGTATAGGCTTTATATAAATTCATAGAAAATTAATACTTCTTGACAACATTCAGCAGCACAGTTTCTAACCAAATTTAGTGATTGTGCAAAACATGGAATGTAATCCGTAAACACATCCAGCTCTTTAATTCGTGCCACGCATTTTGCTGGCATTGTCATAACTTTGACCACGGTAGTCTTTTATATCAATACCATGTTCCTTAAAAACGTCGAGTAAATTTTGAGCGAGCTGTTCAGCATTATAGCCTTCTATATCTCAAAATTTCACCAGACGGCAAAACAGCGCACAGTTAAAGTCAGCTGGTCTGAATTAGATATATCTGGGGTTGAAATGAATGAAACAGAATAATGCTCGTATTTCTTCACTTCACAGAAAATGTGATTCAATATGCTGGATCTAATTGGACTAATGAATTCGTTGCATGTTGTTTTTAGATAGGTATGATTTATGTCCCCTATATTTGCTTTCGTGAGTATTCATATGATCTGCCGGAAAATGGTAAAACTTGGCCAGTGATTCTAACAATCTCAAATAATTTCCATTATGAGTAGGGTCAATAGTTTCATCAATGCCACGAAATGAAAGGTCTCGTTTTGCTAAAAACTTTACCACTTCAATTATTTTCTCTAGAAATGTGCGCCAATACTTTTGTTCAGTTTCCATATTTTTCACAAGTTAGGAATGGACACGTTCACCATTGTTTTTGTGCATCAACAGTAAAATTAAAGCTTGTCTATACGAGGAACTTTAATCATGTCGACTTAATAGATTGCTTGCATTTTTCCGGTCAGTAAACCTCTCTTCACTAAACTTTGATGAATATCCTGAAGTCATAACCTTGCATGGGAAACAGAATAGGCTTCACATGCTTTCTGAATAGCATAACTAATTTCTTGCATGTTGCTTATTTGTAGGTTTATGAACTTGTGTGAAATAAAACTTCTGACAGTGATGAGGTTTCTTTTTGTAGTCATCCATTCGTATGGATGAAGAGAAGTCGCTATCAGCGTGTTGACATTCATCACTTCCCTTGGCTATCCAATATTTACAATCACACTCATCTAAATTGTCTGGCCATTCACCAATTTCATTAAACTACTTGGTCTTTTCAGTTGTTTTTCGCATTCAATTGATGCTGGCTCTTGCTGTATACCCTTTTCCACACTAGTAAAAGTCGTTTCTATATTTCTAGCTTCTGTCGTTATAGCACCATCACTACCTCCATGAACATCAAGATATTTTATCAACTTATATGTTTTTGATATCACAAGTTGGTCTCTCTTTTTTCTTCTTTGGTTTTGCGTTTTATACTTCCAGAAGCCTAATGAGATTCAGTATCACCGGCTCTACAGCACATTACTATCTACAATGAAAACAAAATTCAATGAAATATGCATTTAAAAACAAGTAGTCTATGTAAATAAACCTGTGGAATTCAGCGGCGAGCCTAGGCAGCAGTTGCAGTGTCATAAGGAAGCAGTTTCAGAACGTAGTATACCATATGGATTGTGTAAAATAAAGTCCAGGCTGATTTTGGAACAAAAATCCGATAAGTTAAAGGAGTAGCAAAAAAACGAAAAAGATCTTCGTTGACAATTTCTTAGTTCGGAAACTTCTACAAGAGAATTAATACTTGGATTTAGTTTGCCATTCAAAATAGATCAATATAGATCAGCTATAATGGGATGGGGTTGTACACAAGCCGGTCGCCATTAGTTTGCTAGATGTGTATTCCAACGGAGAGTCGAATTATAATTATTTTTATGGACCCAACTGCATATTTGTAAGGACCAATATACATAGATCAGCTAGCACGGGGGAGGGGGTAATCGAAATGAATACAAGGGATCCACTATTTATTATTTTACCTAAACCTTAATATTTACTTACTAACCGATGTGATGGTTAACTCTAGAAGATGGTTAACTCTAGAAGATGGTTAACTCTAGAAGACAATGGTTTAGACGCAGGGTAAGTTAATTCATTGCCTAGCTGGTCTCACGACCTGTTTTACTTGCAAATAGAATAGGTATCATGTTTGCAGTACCTAGAGCTTTTTATATATAGGAATAAGAGAGCGTGTGAACACATCACATTCATCCAACAATAAGCAAAAAGAGGTTTGCAATGTCTGCAGATTCAAAGCATTTATATCAGCTTATGAGCCGAACTATAAAAGTCTTTGAACTGAATAAGCTATTTTTATTGGCAGACTAAATAAGATTATTAATTCTCATGTGGAACCTTTCAAATTGAGAAATAAAACAAGTCTATTAAGTATTATACCGTTTTGGGGAGTACTACTATAAAAAGAAGTCTAGACACACTTCATCTTCACCTTTACCTAAACCGAAACCTAAATAGAATTATAATCATTTTTATGGATCCAACTGCATATTTGAAGGATCAATGTATATAGACTATATAAATTTGAAGGATCAATGTAAGGATCAAATATGCAGTTGGAACCACAAAAATAGATTTCATAAAATAGCTAAGTTTCGTTTCAGCTAAAGACGTGTCTGGACTTTTTTTTAATAATACCCTCCAAATGATGTAATACTTATAAACATGCGACATATCTCAGTTTGGAAAGTTCCACACGAGAATTAATACTCGGATTTAGTTTGCTAGTCAAAATAGATCAATATATATTAGCTAACACGTGGAAGGGGCGTGCACAAGTCGGTCACCATTGTTTTGCTAGATGTGTGTTCCACCGGAGAGTCGAATTATAATTATATTTATGAATCCAACTGCATATTTGAAAGATCAGTTAGCATATCCGAAAGGTCAACTAGCATATCCGAAAGATCAGCTAGCACGGGTGGGTGGTGGTTGAAGTAATTGAAATGAATACAAGGGTTCATCGATTTATTATTTTACCTAAAGCTTGATATTTCCATGATAGCCAACGTTTTGGGGGATATTTAGACAACAGCTTAAATGCGGTAAATTATGTCAGCATTCTCTTCCTCGCCACGGATTCCGCCCTTAACAAAATCCAAGGCCCTCACTTCTCAAAGATCCGGAAATGTATGACATATTTGAACAGGCAATCCGAGATGGAATGACCTTTGTTAACGAACATTTAGTAGCCACCAACACCCCCGATACAATACCTCCCTACTAATAAATTCTCTTTTACATGATGAAGTTAACCTTTAGCTGTGAAACTTTCCGAACTGAGAAATGTCGGAGTATTATAGATCCTGATTTCGTTTCAAACAAACCAAAAAATAGAAAGCTTAAATTAATAACATTACAAGAATTCACTAATATATAACATTGTTACTTAAGCAACTAAGATGCACAAGTTAAATATTCTCTCCTGAAACACAACCCTAATATAATGTAAATTTGTTTTTGTCGTTTAACGTTGAAAATGTAACTATATTAATTTAAACTTGTTATTTGTGCAATAGTTATAGTTAACGGCACAAGGATAAGGTAGAAAAATATATTATTTCATCCCTGTTTAAAAGGCCTTATTTGATTTGATGAGCATAGTTAGCATTACTGTGTTTATAATATATTAGTAATAATCTGATTCGTTCAACCGATATTATTTACGAGAAAAATAATAACAGAATAGCAAGACAAAAATGAAGTAAATCTGCTCATTTATCATTATCATTCAATTAAATTATTGTAATTTGTTTAATTTAAAGTGTATTGGATATCGGAAACATTCTGCGTATTGAATCAACCTTAAACACCTAGTAATTAATAAAATTTGAAGGCAGTATGGTGCACAATTTGAAGGCAGTAAGGTGCAAAATCACTGAATCAGAATTGATAGCTTGCAAACATTTAGCACGGGGCCCTTGAAACTGAAGGCTCGTACTATATGCTACTCTGGCTATTAGGTTAATCTGGTCCTGGACAGATGTATGACATGGATGTTGTGATCTAAGGCGGAAGAATCTGTCTTCTAATCCTATCTCTATTTATCGAAAGAAATGCATCCATTCGATTAATGTATCTGGAGAGCTATGATGCACTTAATGCAAGGTTTCAGCATTTCATAGTCTTTGGGAATGTATAAAATAGCAAAAGGTCATTGTGGACGTATAAAGGCTTAGAAGTGCTAGTATTTCGTAAGGAGAGCTACCATACTAGTGACAGGAAGGTATTGTTTACGCTTCCTTTCTATTTTGCTTTAGCCGGATATTTTGAGACAAAGAAAAATAGAAAAATTGAGGTGTATACTTTTCCTAAGAGCACTAGTAATTCCGTGACATATTAATAATCATAAAGTACCAGACATGTACTGAGGGCGAAATAATCGACTATACCCCACACACAAACTGAGGTCCTCTATCTCTGTTAGAAACCATTATTACATGGTGACGTTGAACTAAGCAGCCACAGCTTACTGTATATAAAGGGTGTCACCTAGATACAGCAGAAAGATATAAGTGTATAAGATACAATTCACCTACAGAAGCCTTGGATGGGGGGGGGCATCAACGACCCCTGTTTATTAAGTGAAAGTGAGGACATCGTAAGTGCATCACTTGGAATTTTAATCTGCATGCAGCTTGGTATAACTTCGTGCAGGTATACCTTGGGCAAGTTAGTTTGTTAGAGTCCTATATCTACGAGCTGCACCCATCCTTACATTTAAACTCAGTAGTAGAAATTAGCAGATGACTCGTCAATTAAACTGACTCCAATATAAAAGAGATCTAATAATGACAAATGAGTGAGTCGATGGTGTAATGGACAACCAGTCGAGATTAATCCTTTAAGTTGGGAAAGAAGAAGTTTACCTTACACCACACTAAAGATATAGCTACTAGTTGAGAGATTGATGGTTCATATTCTGTTACCGACAATTCATTGTTTTCGAGGCATACACTTTTATTTCTCGAATACTTCAGTCCACTTAGCTGTAAATGGATATACAACATTGTGGGACCAACTCATCGCCATAAGCAGCAGCAGCACTAAAATTGTCGAATATCTTTCTAACTTACAGTGCTGAATTCAGCTTCTCCTCTGGGTAGAAGCTTGGGCTAGAAACAATGCATGAAGACAAAGTCTTCCTTGGTACTACTTCAATGCAACGGGTTATGGGACTTACTAAAATAATGTTAAAAATATTTACATTCAATGTTACATAACTGTAACTCTTAACCAAAATAACACAAAACAACGATGTTATCTTAAATGTTATGAGAAAGGAAAGAAACGTATTTTTGAGTACATATCAAACTTCTTTGTTGCATACAACAAAAATTAAACTGAAATATCATGACTACTCTGAATTATTTAATCTCAAAATAATTATACTTTCATACGACCGTAGATATACCATTTTACATTTACTTAATAATTCATTTATTACTAATTCAGTAAGTACAGTGAATGCTATTCTTCATTGATGATGTCAGAATAACACCGAATCATGTACAGAATTTTCTCGGGTACTCACCGGAAAAATGAAAATAATATTATATTAGTCATTGACTAATATCCTATCTTTCTCACTGCTTATTCATTTTCCAGTTAGATTTTTAATGTTTCATGCATTAAATATATTAACACTAACTTAACTATTCTAAACTGTATAGTAAAGTAAGTGCTAACACGTTTAATGTGGCAAGCACGATAATTTTAATTAATCATGACTATACTCGTATCGAACAGAGGCAAACATTGTTGAACAATATTTAAATCAACCAAACGAAAGTAGGAGTGACAACTCAAAATATACTTAAACAATCTTTTTTGAAATCGGTTAATACACCAAAATCCTAATTAATTAAAATTGTAATTAAGCAATGCGGTGAGGGGAAGAATTATTTGATAGTTTTTGCATTTCCGCCTATCAATTTGTTTTATCCATATCTCTGTGTCTTTCTGTGTAAGTGTTTGTATTACTAAGTGAATGTTCGTGTCTGAATTTCCGAGGTTGGATATATCTATCTGTATTATTATATTTCGGATGGTCTGTTCTGAATTGGATTTACTATGTATGTGTACCTCTGTTATGTGTTTCTCTGTATATATGTTTCTATTTGTCTGTACGTTTTCTATTTGTATTTCTATTTTCTATATGCGTGTGTACTTTACTTGCATTACTGTATTGTTTAATATATATATATATATATATATATAACAGTTCTAAATACGTGAAGAGTACAATTTCGAAGTTATCGGTACAAAAATCCTTTAACGACTGTATTGAACAAGAGCCAAAAGTAAAACGCACTTACACCACACACTCATGACGAGAGAGAAATAAAAAGAGAGACTGAATGAGTGAGAGAGAACAGGAAAGGTTTCATAAAACAATTATATTTTCTGAAGGTCATTGTTGCAGATTTTACGAACATATGGAGGAGAAAGTTCCCATGAAAGAGAGGAATATTGCACAAATCGTATATATTCTCTGAAGTTCAGTCCAGAATATAACGATATCTTCATTACAGGTGGTTGGGATAGAAGTATTAAGGTAAGTTATAGTTAGTGCTAATATTTATCACTGTTGACCGAGTTTTCTTCTTTCTGTTTTTTTATTCTCTTTTTAAAGCTATAATTTTTGTTAATAAAGTGTATTTCACGTAAGAAATTTATTAGTACATATAACGTCGGCGAATTGGCAGAATCATTACAGCGTCGAATAGAATGCTTTTCGGCATTCACTCCGGGTCTCTGCGTTCTGAGTTCAAATCCTGCCGAGGTCAACTTTGCCTTTCATCCTTTCGAGATCGATAAATAAAGTACCAGTCCAGTCGATTTCACTCTTTCTGGGTGAAATCGGCTGTGATCAGACCTGAAGAGGGATGGGTTCCACCAGGTTTTAAAAAATGCCCCCAAGACTCACCGTTGGTCTCGACGGTGCTCCTACGACCCTAGCAGGAGTTTAAGGGGCCCAAGGATGACGTCGGCAGTAAGCTGATGACGTCGGCAGTAAGCTGATGACGTCGGCAGTAAGCTGATGACGTCGGCAGTAAGCTGATGACGTGAAACAGCGGTTGGGCAACCAGCCTATACAACGACCTGCTGAAAACCGATCACAGTGGCGAGTGCTGCTTGTCAACGAAGTCACCAGAAGTTGTTCGTCGACCTGATGGCGCAAAGAGGAGGATAACTTTTTAAAGTCAAATATATCGAACCTACGAGGGAACATTTACGTGGTCGCTCGACCTGCTAGAAATAGCAACCGAACCTCCCTCAAATCACACCATTATATATGATAAAGTATGACACATTGGATAATGTGGTCCTTATAGAGTGTGTTTAAAAAATGGGATGGTCACGGCTGGAACGTATTGATCATTAGTTAAATCAGGGCTGACTTTTGCTAAACAGCAACAAGGACAGCAAATGAAATATGTTCATCCAGTTGATGTGTAGTTATTGTTATATAAGTAAAGGAACAACATTCCTATTATTGCAAGCGATACACATTGATTGATTGGCAAACTATGAGAAATATGAATGTTTTGGTGGATAGTCCCCTTTTCTAGATGTCTCTTAAGATTTATGATCTTGGGTGAACATGAATACATGTTTTGGTTTCTCGCTGAGATAACAGTCAGGTCCCCGATTCTTATCTACAACTCAAATCGCACCCTACCGTCTTAGTTAATAAAAACACATTGAATAATGTAGTCCTGTGTGCACTGTGCCGAGGATAAATACGGGATGGCCAAGGCTGGAATGCCATTGATCATAGTTTTGCTCAATCAAGATTGACCTAGCGCTAAACAAACACAGTAATCGATGGATTTTTGTCTCGAGGGTGTATGTCGTGATGAAAGAAAAACTTAGCTCGAACCGTTGTTGGCAACTTGGAGGTATATAATCAACTTTAGTGGATAACTAAAGGCAATGTATCTTGGGCATTTTAAAACCCGGCGGAGTCCATCCCTCTCCAGGTATGACCATAACTGATCTCTCCCAGAGAGAGAGAGAGAGAGAGAGAGAGAGAGAGAGAGAAAAAACCGACCCCAGTACTGGACTAGTACTTTATCAATCCTGAAAAGATAAAAGGCAAAGTTGACCTCGGCGGGGTTTGAAATCAGAGCGCAGAGAGCCGGAACGAATTCCGCAAAGCATTCTAACGATTCTGCCAATTCGCCACCTTTATTATATATAATTACGTATATACACTCTACATTCAACGATATAGTATTATAGTATTATAATTGTTGTAAAATTCAATGTCAAATCTAGACACTGAGAGACAATCCATCTAGAAAACCTATTCAACTCCAAAGAATGTAAAATTATCTTTTTTTTCTTTCTCACCCAGTGTATCTATGTTTCAGAAGAAAAAACAATAACACAGTCCGAGGAAGCTAGTGATGATGTGTCGATAAAACTCACCTCTTCTCACGGCACACAAACCTATTATATATTACAAATGTTATGTAAGTTGCAGCTGCCCTAATCAGTCAGACAAACAGCTGAAAGGGTTGATGATTCGCATCACGTCTCCGACATTACATTTTTTCATGGCCAAGAACCTAACTGTTCGCTGGTTCAGTCTACTTAACTATCAATAGGTACATCTCATCACTATAAGGAGCAGAACTACTGTATAAAACTTGCAGTTATGAGATCTTGATCTCATCACTAGGCCACGACAGAAGCGGTCACTTTCACCGCTTTGTTTCAACAAATTATGTCACTAAAAAAGATGTACTGGAATGTATGCATTGAAACATATAATGGTTACGTATTATAAACAAATACAAGATGTGCATACTCAAAAATCTTTGTATTAGTAACAGTATCTTCGTGTATATTTTTGTATATTTTTTTTCTTACGCTGTTTCAATCGGATCAATCTCCAGTCGTCTTCATGCGACCCATTCCTAAATCTATACATTTCTCTGGGCTAGGTTTGAACGCAGAATTTTGTTTCTATGTCACCATTGCAGAATGCATATGTGTTTTGGAAATGTATATATGGTATGAAAAGGGCAGATGGAGACGTTCAGAGACTGAACTGATCGAAAAAAATGTATATAAAAAATAAAAGAAACACTGAAGATAATATATATATATATATATATATATATAAAAATATTTATTAATCCAGCTTCAGTCTCCTAAGACTCCGGTGTTTCACCACACGTGGCTGTCTGGCACGTTGGATC
>JAOPJM010311022.1:0-11910 GCA_027124095.1 Muusoctopus leioderma | reverse complement strand
CGCTCTCGCCTTCCGGTTCCGCCGGCCCGACTTCCTGTCCCCGACGTCACCTCCCAACCCGTTTTCAAAGCCTGTGGAAGAGAAATTGTAGATATAATATAATGAATGTAGCTATATTATATTTGCTTTTACAATAGAAAAACATTTTTTTTTCTTTTCCACTTCCCAAACTTTAAATCCGCTCGTTTATCTGTGTCTATCTAAACCAGAACAATACGCGTCTTACACATTATATATATATATATGATTTTATTATTGTTACTACTCCGAGTTTTTTTCGATTGCTCCGCTGATCGATCGGCGAGCGGTCGCGAACCTCGCGAGTACCAACAAGAGAGTAATTCTCAGTAATACAATCATATCATACTCTACTTTGGTATTGTTTCCCTCGAGTTTGTAATTCCTAACAAACGTGTGTGTGTTTATATATATTATATAGATATATTTATATATATATTTATGGAATACGACAGATACGTGGTTCGATTCCTGTAGGCCGTCTGTCCCTTTTCCGTCTTTCAGGGGTATTTTATCATATATATATATATATATATATATATATAAACTACTGTTTGTACTTCATCAGCATTGTAGCGGCTTCCAAAATACACTTAATTTCAACATTTCTCAATGCTTTAGCAACGATTCAATGTACATACATATATATATATACACACACACACACAGTTCTCTGCATGTGTAAATTTCGCCATTTTCACCTCTCATATTTTTAGCCTTTGATACATAAATATTACAAAACAAACAAATATGGTGGGAAGAGAACAAAAAACAAACACAAAAACCTAGACACATGATTTACGTTTCTTTTTTTTCTACTTTAATTTTATTAATTTATGTTGCTTTCGACTTATATTTTTGAAAAGGTCGTTTCTTTGCAGTACTAATAATTAATAGTAAGTAAATAATTAGTGTTGATTGAATATTGGTTTAGTTCTATGCAGGTTCCCTTCGTTTCGTAACATTATGCTAGCAAACCTTTGTGTGTGTGTGTATATATATATATATATATATATATGGATATGTGTGTGTGTGTTAGTTGTAATGTCTGTCGATGTTTTATAGGGATTTTCTTCGGGATAGGCATATTTGAGTTTTCTTGATCGGTGTGGTTTCGGGACGAATACTTGATAGAAGATATGAGTCATATATGTATATATATATATATATATTCTACCTTCCACTTTATGTATTGAGTACCTTACTTTGACTGTGGTTCCTTCCGTTGGCAACGGAAACCTCAATAACAACTACATGTGTATGTGTGTATGTATTTTCCCCTGTTAGAGAATGCGTTTTAATGTGTGTGGCCTCGTGCCAGATTTAGAAATCGTTTCCAATGTGGGTAATCGAAATAAGAACACGGCTTCGGAGGGAGTGGTGGAGGAAACGTGAAAATTAGAATCATCATCCGTTTGATTGCGAAGTGAAGATGAGCAAAACAGAAGTCTACTCGCTGCCCTCCACGTTTGCATACAGAAACGTGTGTACACACACACACACACACATTGAGCTCTATTTAAGAGATGAATATTGTTTAGAATTCAAGTTGGATTAAGCATTTCAAAGGGCGGAATATTGTAGATGATATATAAGCGACCTCACCCCCTGTACACATGTATTGCTTATTATATCGGCTACCCCCCTCCTCCCCCGAAAGGTGGAAAATCGAAGTCGACACGGCGCGATTTGAACACAGAACTTAGAGACGTTATTAAAATAGCGCAAGGGATATTTTTATCCAGCACCACCACATATTGAAGGAAAGAGTAGCGAACACCCTCCTCAAGAGGAGGGACAAGCCCGTTACCGGTTATCCTTGACATCTTATTCACAGCGTTGCTGACCTCCACATGCCCCCACCATGTAGTAGTGGCTTTATTCTCATTTTTCTACATTATTTATAATAATAGTAATCTACTTTAGTGGTTCGCAAACTTATTTTGTCGCGGAAACCCTTACCCCCCCCCCCATAATCGCGGAACCCATACGTATTTGTTTTGTTTTTTTTTACAGACCACCCGACCTCCGCCCTCATTTTAATAAGACGTTACTCTTAATATCCTGTGGGACCCGGTTCCACATGACACCGTATCATCAAATTTACATGAATTATTGAGCTATATATATATATCGATATATAGATATATATATATATATCGATATATCGGAAAAGCTCCAGGTCCCTCCTCCATCCAACACTACTTTAGAAAATCAAAAACATTGTGAAACCGGTTAAGTAAATGTAAATAAATCTTCTTAAAGACATTTAAGAAGATTTATTTTCAAGTGCATTTTCAACTGTTCTTTATACCTCTACTCGTGTGGAAAGAAAGAAACTTATTCTCCTATATATATATATATATATATATATGGTGAAAGTGAAATATTTTTTGTGTGAAAAAACCCCAAGGACCTAAGTTTCTTTCCTGGGAATTTCATAATATATAATCTGCAGAATCGTTTTTAAGGCATTTTCCGTTCAATCATTACAAGACTTAAAAAATTATTTACAGGTTGTCTAAGAGTGAAGCAAAAACTTGATTTAGAGAGAGAATTTATTTGAAAGTCTTGTATCCATTTTATTTATTTTTTATAAAATATAATTTTATTAAATTTTTTATTAGACACCTTATTTCTCGGAACCTACTGTGAGAAATGTTGGTCTAATTTATAATATCTGTGTTTGTAGTTCGTTGTTTTTGTACGAATTTTAGAGAAATTTGTAGATAATTTCATAGATTTCTTCACTTCCTTTTGAGCAATTAAATTCTATGCATAATGTGTGTGTGTGTGTATTGTGATTCCGACATCGAATTCGTGCTTCAGAGGACATTTTAAATTGCAAAGTGATATCTATATATATATATATATATATATATTTGAAGAACTGGATATCGTGTGTGTGTGTAACAACAACAATAACGAGTATACATATATAGTGTAAACTGAATTATCATTTTAGAAAATATTTAGAAATTATATTGTATGCCGTTGCGATTCTTTACAAGGCAAGCCAAAAAAATTGTTCCTAACATAGGCACAAATCCAACAGCCGCAGTACTTGACTGGTACTTTATTTTATCGACCCCGAAAGGATATAGAAATATTTTCCTGATTGATGTTTACACTTGTAGCTTCTTCATCACATACCCACCCACCTGTCTGTCCACAAGGAAGATTCTATTTTAGCAGTGCGATATATTTAGTTGTATGCAGTAGTAATAAGCACTACTGGTTAAACGGTGCTTATTATCCATTTTTAATATATATAGCCTTGGGTTATAGCTTGACTAGTATGTCAGCAATGTCGGATTTAAACTAAACTTATGTCTGTCGTTACTTATTTATTTTTCCTAAATGAAAACCGAGTTTCCGAAACTAGTAAAAGTAGGAGTTGAGGTTTGCTGGGGGGGGGGGGTTGACTGTTAAATAATTAACAGGGGGTACCGTTTATTGAAATAATGTTGACGGAAAAATTTATACACACATATTATTTATTTGCCTTTCATCCTCTAAGTCGATAAACAAAGTACCAGTCGAGTACTGGGGTAGATTTATTCGACTGTTCCCCTCCCCCCAAATTCTGCCCTTGTGCCTATGATCGAAACAAATAATTATTATTACAATTATTTAAATATGTCGGCGAGAATGTCTTACAGTATTCGATCCGGCTCGCTGCGCTCAGTTCAAATTCCGCCGAGTCAACTTTGCCTTTCATCCTTCCGGGGTCGATAAAATAAAGTACCAGTCAAGTACTGGATGTTGTTGGCCTTGTGCCTATGTTAGAAACAATTATTTAGTCACAAGTAATACATAAATACTGATGTTACTGAGTGTTTCGTTATTTTTTTTCTATTGTTATGCTGGTATTTATGGTGAGCTAGGTTAATACTTCCCACTTTATTGTGGTCAGGTAATATACATTTTGCTCTAACGGCAATACGAAAAATAAAGCATATGCTAATATAAGAAAATGTACTCTTGATCCGTGTCTTTGAAATTCGTCTTTAATACCAATAAGCTATGGATTGTTTCTCAAATGTTTGGAGGCCGTTCTTTATAGCTTTAGGGTTTCACATAATCTTGTATGCAACACAATTTTTACCTCCTTTTTGGCACATTTGATAAAGCTATTTAACAAAGTTTCGAATTTAAAATTATCATTTACATTTCCATTATTTGTATCGTATTTCAACAACAAGAACACTCCTCTACTCAACCACTTCGGTGACACTCTTTCAACCCAACATGTTGTATATCACAACTCAAGGCATCTATAGGCTGTTTATTAAAAGGTGGAGCCACTACATTATAGTTTTAAGAGGTTTCACATATGTCTGTATGCCAAGTCAGATTCATTGTTTTTAATAGCCCATAGATAAAACTGCTTAATTCTGTATATAACAGAGTTATAAACCTAAAATGATCAACTATATTTCCTTTATTGTCATCAATATTTATTTCCAACGTTCATGCACTTACAGATGGCGATGACAAGACCCATAGCCTGCAGTGAGACTGTCATTCCAGAAAAGAGCAAACAACTTAAATTCTTCAAGTTAGGTTTCATTATGTAGGGGATTTTACCTTAGGACATTTATGTTATATCGGTTCAATTTAATGCCCGACTTTGAGATACCATGATCAATACTTTGAGAGATAACACATTTTGTAAGAGTGTTTCACGTATTACCGTCAGCCCAACATCATCTTTAGCAAATCCGTGAAATGATTATAAAATACTAAACATCTAAACATTAAGATTTTTAAACAGAAAATTATTATTATAAAACAGACTAAGTAATATACTGTGATTAGTGTAAAATACTTGTAATTTACGAAAATGGAGGAAAGAGATGTTGTGAGTTTCATGTCTTTCCCAAGAGTATTAATGATATGTCACTGGAAAATTCTTCAACAAGAATTAGAAACCGTGTAGTGACCGTCTTAACTGGATCGTACATTTTGCTTTCAGCTCTCACCAGTTGCACAAATTAATACTCAAATCTTATAATCCAAGATATCAACGATAATAAATCAATCAGTAAATATATAAAAGCATGAAAGGAAAAACAACAAAGAAAATATGTGATATTATCTAAATCCTTAAGATGGAATATTTTCTTTTCTTCTGATTGTACTTTGAGTGGTATGGAACGTTATTAACGTTTGTTGCTGCTGCTAATGTTGTTGTTGTTCTTGTTGTTATTGTTATTTTCATTACACTGATAAAAGAAGGCATAGAAAATACAATAGGAACATCTAATGTTAGATTTTGATATGGTAGAAAAAGTCAATTATACTCAAACTCTGGCATCTCTTTTTGAGAAATTTCTGGATTATTTAGATTACACTAGCTAATAAACAAATAAACATATAAAGATTGTATAGGTCTTTTTATTGCTTTTTCCAGCACATTATACATCATCACTATATCCAACACCCACCAACACTAAAAAGGAGACTCATGAGTTATGGAGAAAGCAATGAAGTGAGAGAAAAATATATCAATGCGGACATACTTGCAAATATACGGATATTTATAATAAATGATAACAAGATCCCAACTCTCCCAATAGATCAACTCATAGAAAAGATACACACTTAAAATAAGACAAAACAAATGAACACTCACATAAAAATCATGACCTACCTCAAACCAATGGAAGCATACTAACCTAACCCGTAACATGCCAAACAAAAGAAAAATCAGCACAAAAGAGACAACCATACATACAATAAATGAGCCCTAAAAACACAGTAGAAATACTACAGAACCCACCACACAAGAAACAAGCAAGACATTATCGCAAACCAAAAGAAAACACAAAGTAAAAAAGAACTAAAACCCGAAATGATGATGAAAACCATATAAGTTCCCACAGCTGTCCATCCCTCGGGCTTTCTCGTGTCTCTTGACTAGAAATCGGAGGTGGGCAGAGAAACTGATATGTATGCTTATCTGTGTGTATATGTTTGTGTGTGTTTGTGTTTGTGTAGGTGTTGTTTGGGTAGGGGTAGCTCTCCTTGGTAGCTGTACTGGTTACTTCTGCAATGTTGTGTAGTTGTGGTCACTAATGTTGTATCTGTTGTCTCGTGTTGACAACAGGGTAGGATTCGGCCCCTTTTACCATACCTGAAAGGAGAAGCCCATTAGATCTTTCCTCCTACCGCATGGAACTTGGATCTTTTACACCTCATTTCATCTGAACGTGTATTTGTGTGCCGGTTGGTAAGTGTAGCTGGTTGGGGTTCTTCTCCAGGTTTTTCTGTATTGTCAGAAGCTGGAGTTTGACTCCATAATACAACTTATTTACATGGATATATTCTTCAGCTAGTCCCGGCAACAACCACTATAAATCAAATTCTGGCGGCACATTCCTCACTCTAACCATCGCCGTTCACCGTGTAAGAAAGAGTGGTGTTAAATAAACAATGTATCGTTACAAAAGACATGTCGCTAACATAGAATAAACGATTAGAAGGGTAAATTACGTATAGAATAGATACTGTACTTAACGAAACATGATAACTTAGATGTTAGTAGGAAACTTATTTTTGAAAATGCAGCCAAATATAAAAATATTGGCTTTAAGAATATGATAGAAACAATCGAAATTGAAAACCCATCTCCTCAAAGCATTACAGGATCATATTTTAGACTTGCTCTAAACAGTTTCCGAAACTGGAAAGGCGCTGGTATTGAGAGCATTCAGAAGTGTGGGTGGATGCCATTTGTCATACTATAGTGCCTGATAAAGTCAACCTTCAATACTCTTCTCAACAATCTGTGCTCAGATGGTGCCTTACTGGTCGGACAACAATGATCCCCAAGAAGAGATCAATATATAAACACCGCTTCGTAATTAATAACCTGTTCTCGAACATATCTTCCAACAGGATACAAATTTAGTGGGAAATGTGTGTACACATGTCTTACGGGACAATTGACCAGCTCCTTGGTTGATGTGAAATGTGCAAAAAGATCTTGTCATTTGTTGCCTGAACCGATTACTGGAATTGGATGAATTTGATGACATCATGGTTAACTTCACTAACACAATAAAGATAGGGAGCAGAGTTCGTATGATAGCCATCAACAATATGACTCTAAGCTCTCGCTTCACATAAACATCGAATAGAATTTTCCAAGGTGACAGTATAGCTGATCTTCATTTTATTCTATAATTGTTGTTCTTGGTTGAGCTGATAAAACTAGACAATTTGTGGTTAGTGAAGGATGACCAGGCTTATCTGCAATCATCTCTTCGTGGATGACATAGAATATTTTATAATCCAAATAGTCCTCAACTTGACTATCTCCTCAGTATTACCAATCAATTTAGGAAGAATATTAAACTATTCTTTTGACTAAGAAATGTGCAAGGTGACGAAGCAGACTGCCAAGTCGAGCAGATGATTTGGAACTCAAAAGGATGAAGAAAATACAGTAACTGGACAATTTGGCTTTCTTTAAATATTAGGGTATATATAGACGTAAACCTGTGTTAGTGAAGGTTGAGAGAATACGAATGAAATCTGAATATCTCCACAGTCAAAATCTCATCATAATAGCAAGATTACAATCTGTGTCATTTACACATTTGCAGTACCAGTGATTGCATACGGCACTCTAGCACTAGACAAAACTAGACACTACACACTATAGCAATAGAAACCTAAAAGGAAGCGCTATGTACGACACAATAAGTCTTACATACAATGACTGTATAGCCTAAAAACAGAAGGTGGTATAAAACTATTGTGTGTCAGAAAGCAGTTTAATAAGGCAGATATTAATGTTTGCCACTATCTCTTCAGCTCAGAAGAAGGCCTCCTACATTCGGTTTCGATTAAAATCACACAAAAGATAGCTAATCCATTATCACAACTGAAGGAAAACAATCTTCCATGAAATTGAATTAGATTTAGAAATACTAAAATCTAAACTTAAAGTAGTAGTATAAACTGACATACTAAAAGCACATACGTTATCCACTGTGACCATCCATTAAACATGCATTTACATGGTCAGTATTTCTGTGAATTGAATGCCCAACAAAACAATATATGGCTTTGGTTAACAAATCCAGCCTGAATGGGACAACAGCAGCAAAAACATTCCCAAACAATAGCCTGTTCTTGTGGAATATTGACAAGTCCTACAATATAGATGATAAATATCACCTGTGTTGTTTTTCTTAAAACAATACACCATAGTTCTACACTAGGTCCGACAAAATATATTTTGAGACAGAATAACATAGCGAATCTACTCTACATACACCTGGGCACCCAATTTCATCTTCTTCATGCAAAAGCTATGCGGTAGTAATATGAACTTACACTGTCTTAGAAAATAATTTTGCGAAAATACTATGGTATGTTAATATTCAGAGATCACTTGATAGCACATAATATGCCTTGCAAAACTCTCCATAACAAAACTGGCAATAACGCATTTATTATTGACATAACAATACCAAATGGCTATAATTTTGTGCAGAAGCGAGCTGGAAAGCTAAGGATTTACGCCAAATTAGTTGTTGAATAAAAAACATTATGGCAGTTAAGAAATGTGTCCATCATTCTATTTGTAAAATTGGTACAATTTGAATGATACACAACGATTTCTGTAAAGGCATTGGCGGATTACGTATGATAATAAACATAGGCACGTCCAGAAAATAGCAATAATAGAATTTCTAGATATTGATAGGGCATTCTCATACAGCCTTTATTAACCTTCAACATTTTAATGTATGTTTCTCAACATGTACCTAAGACCTTACATGTAATTGAAGAAAGGAAACATTTGGTTATTTCGCAAACCATTAATAATAAATATAATTAGAATAAAATAGATTTGGAGACCTACAAGACATAATTGGATTCATTCCGGATCGGTTGCTGATCGAGGCTAAATGCTGCAATTCTAGATCGTAGATATATGCAGTGATTGATTATTGATGCTGTTGAAGACTAGGTTGCAATATCTCCTTTCATGTCCTCAAGATCTCTTTTCGTCGATGCAGTACAATTCTGGTGTAAGGTGTTTAAGGTCTGATGGATGACACCCGTGTGTTTGAATATATGTAGCAACATAAATCATTGTACAGAAAAAATGTAAGACAACATAAATCTGAGGCTCACCAGAGTTGACAGAATAAGAATCGGAGAGAGGCCCCTCCATGGCGCACACTGCAATGGATCGGTCTGACAGGAAACTTTATTTAATGTCCAACGTGAATGGTAGCACATGTGTTCATAGAAACATGTTGATGAAAGTATAGTTCTGAAGAAAATGCATTATAAAAGCAGTAGAGTGAGGTATAGTGAAGTGACAAGGACAGAAGAAAGGAGTTTCACAAGAACCAATGATTGTTGGATAGACTTATAATGTAGCTGTTAGTTTCTGGAATGTTATCGTGAATGCTGTCTATGTTGTTTAGCTCCAAGTCAGTTCTGATCGAGTACACCTATATTCAATTGCGTTCCAATCATGACCATCCCGTCATTTTTCAGTGTATCTAGAAAACATGCATTATCTAATGTGTCCTTCCTTTTTAATACCGTTGTGTGTGATCTGCGGTAACTTTGATTGTTATTTCTAGCAATTATAGCTACAACGAAGGGGCTCTCTCACTGGATCTTATTGTTACCTATGTGTATATATGGGCGTGTAGGAAAGAAACCTACCGTCGATATATGTGTGACCAGTGGTCTAATTTAGGACATGTTTGTGTTTATATAAAGATATAACACTTGCTTACTGCTGAAGAATTTTCTAATCCAGTAGAAGAAAACTAATCTGTTTGTTGCAGAATGTTAAGAATGTAAATTTATTAGAAGCTGCAAGGTTTCATAGCATTAAGCGCATGAGATTAAATCTGCTCTTTGATTTGAATCTTTGATTTCACATGTTAGTTAAATCTTCTGTTTGATATTTCCTGCAACATTCCCAGAGAATCCGTCAGTAAGGTGAACTAAATCGTGTAGTATTCGGAATACTGCTCAAATACACAATGAAACGACGGAAGTGAATTTAAACACAGGAGTTATGAGCTCTGAGTTTCATATATTATCCTTCTGTCATTTCTCATATCATTTTGACAAAGGGGAGAATCTGGGAACTTGCATGATTGGTTACAAGACATTATTAGACCTAACGTTTGTACGGTGTGTGGTTACTGATATTCCATAATATTCATCAATAGTAGTGTGGATGCTGTATTATTTATGGTTCGCGGAATCATGTAAAGTTTGTATTTTGATACTGTTGAATGGGATCACAGAATATTTTCGAGATCTGTTATTAGAGGATGTGCGAATGTAGTGGGTTATTTGAAGCTGAATGTAAACGAAACCGGTATGCACAAAAACAAAATAAAAAAATGTAGGATGAAGTATGATTAAAAATATATAATGAGCCAATGGAAATAACTCAAATAGGCTAATGGCGTAAATTTGGATAAATAAGTTAAGGCGAAATGTAATGAATGCCGTACGTAAAAATCATCTCAATTAATAGAAATTTCCCTCTCAGTTGAAGAAACGAAGCAAAAACCTTGCGGCAATTGTTAACGACTCTCAAGGAAAAGAGGTAATAATTTCAAAAAATGAAGAACTACTCGCTCAAAGTTAATTTATATGCTTCGGGAAAAGCCTGATCTTTCTTGGTAGGGAAGAGGCAAATATAGACAGTTTTCTGTCAATTAGTCCCCATCAGTATAGTTTAGTCTACCTAAGCCTTCCTGATCATTTGACAAATGTTTGGCCATAACAGTTTGTTTAATTAAGAAAAGGAAATACGCCAAGGGAAATACTCAAATAGGTTAATGGCGGAAGAGAAGGTTGGTGTTGATGGCAGAAGAGTGGGTTGGTGTTAATGGCATAAAGTAGCATAAAGTAGGTTTCCAGATGAAATTGACAGCATGTGTACCGTTAAATTAAAGAAGCTAAGACGTCTAATCTCAATTTTAAAGAAAAAAGAACAGATATATTAAGATTTACTTGGTATATTCTGCAAGTCAATCCATCACGAGACAAGCTCCTTCAATAATTTCAATTTTTATCGTTGTTATCATTGTTGTTGCTGTTTTTGTCTTTGTTATTAACACTGCTACTGCGTTTATCCTTCTCGCTGCTATGCTTGCAGTTGACGCATATTTGTATTGGTATTTTTTTAAAATATTGATCTCATTGGTATTCTATCTGTTGTTGTTGCTTTTGACCCTGCAGCTGATATTGCTATTAATGTTGTTTTTGCTTCTCTTTAGCTTCGACTTTCATTTATTGTTTATGTTTTTGTTTTGTTGCCGCAACGTTTTATAATAATAATCCAATAATCTTACTGCTATTAGTATTGGATTTTTTCTCCTATATTTTCTTGCTAATGTTGTTGTTGCAAGCAGTGTTTTTTGAATGTATAAATGCGGAATATTAAATATTTTTTTCAAATTAATTATTGTCTCCATGACATTGTAGTCACCCGCCAAATTGGTGACAGCACAGATGCTGAGCATTAGAAAGTCAGGAAAACCCGGAGAGAGGAGGGAATCGGGGGCTTAGTCCGAATATTTGCGAATGAGTAGAGTCCACTAAAGACATTCACAGTAAAAGTGTTGTTGCTTAGATCCAAATCAGCCCTGCTCGAGCAGACCCATGAACAAAGGCGTTCCTGACATGAACATCTCGTCCTTTTGTACATTTACGATTGTCTAATGTGTCCTTCCTTTTTTGATGTGAGGAGGGAAATTTAGAAGCTGCTTCTAGCATGTCGAGCGCCTGCGTAAACGCTCTCTCTCTCTCTCTCTCTCTCTCTCTCTCTCTCTCTCTCTCTCTCTCTCTCTTTGTCTTTTTGTGAGGGTGTTAAACCGGGTGACGTGT
>JAOPJM010310815.1:0-11911 GCA_027124095.1 Muusoctopus leioderma | reverse complement strand
AGTACCAGACTCAAAAGTACTGGGGTCGATCTGATCGACTCCAAGGCGGTGCCCCAGCATGGCCGCAGTCCAATGACGGAAAAGAGTAAAAGAGCAAAAGAGTAAACCACAAAGTTGTACAGGGGGGAGGGTATAGTCGATTGCATTGACCCCCCACCCCCATTCCATGTACTTGAGAGTGGTACTTTGTTTATCGAACCCGAAAGGATGGAAGGCAAAGTTGACCAGAGCGGGATTGAACTCAGAAGGTAATGAGTTGGAATAAATACTGCAAGGAATTTTGTCCGATGCTCTAACGATTCTGCCAATCCACCACCTTTCATTAACAACAATAGTTTCTAACATGGGCCCAAGGCCAGAAATTAGGGGAAGGGGAACAGTCGATTATATTGACCCCAATAAGTACTTGACTGATACTTTATTTATCAACCCTGGAAGGATGCAACCCTCGGCAGGATTTGAACTCAGGACGTAAAGAGCTGGAACAAATACTGCAAGGTGCTCCAAAATATGTAAACAATGAAGAGAAGTTAGTCCATCCCCCCCCCCCCCCATTCCATCTTGTAGAAGATTTGTTGTCAGACACAGACTTGACAGAAATTTTAATGCCATTGCTTTTGGCAGTATTGTCTTCTTGCTTTTGTTTAGCCCCAGGTCAGCCCTGAATGAGCAGACCTATGATCAAAAGCATTGTAGCCATGACCATCCTGTCTTTTCAGACATATTTCCTTTCAGACTACATTATCTGACGTCCTTCCTTTTTGTTTGTTTGTTTAAGACAGGTGAGATTTGAGAGTGATTTAGCTGCTATTTCTAGCAGGTTGAGTGACTACATAGAGGTTCTCTTGGCGGTTCCTGTCCCAATGTCTAATTTTTTCCTTTTTCTACATGGAGAGTTGAATTTTGAACTGGTTCCTAGCAAAATACAGCTGCAGTACTGCCATAGTTTATAGCAGTGAACTACGTATATCATCACTTTGTGGTTTGTACATAGAAAATAGCAGAATTGGTAGAGCATCTGACAAAATAACTTATGGTATTTGGTTATGTTTCTTTACATTCTGAGTTCAAATCTCACCAATGCCAACTTTGCCTTTCATCCTTCTTAGATCGATTAAGTAAGGACCACTAAAGTACAGGGAGTCAATATAACTGACTATACCCTTTAACTCTTAACATCCCGTAGGACACGGTTCCACACGGTGCTGCATCACCGAATTCATATGAATCATTGAACTATATATATATATATATATATATAGTGAAAGTGAAATACTTTTGTGTGAAAACATCCCGAGCACCTGTGTTTCCTACTTGTAAATTTTATAATAAATACGCTGCAAAAACCACCGTTTTTAGGTATTTTCTGCTCAGTCATTACAGGACTTAGAACATTTTTTACAGGATGTTATGAGTTAAGTGTTGTCAAAAGCCAAATTGTTACATGGAGGAAATGTTTTTTTTCTTTTGTTGTTGTTCAGTTTACTTTACAGCCATTCCCATTATCCTGTCCAGAGTAAGGTATATGAAAGTAGAAAATAAAACAAGCTAAAAAAATCCTTAAATCATCTCACCAATACAGCATCCTCAAATTATCACACTAACTATCCCTCAAATCACCTATACAGCACATCAATTTGGCAGTTTTACAAGTAATGTCCAAAATTAAGATCAATTTTTACAAATTAAAAATTTATATATATCTTCAAATACTTCTACACTCTTCTTTTAATTAAAAGAATATTTTAATATTCTTCTGTAGATAGCATTTCAAATTTATCAAAAAGTACCAGGTTATTTTGTTTTGAATTCATCCACCTAGACAATCTCAATTTTAAATTCCGTAATCTTAAAAGGACAGGAAGGAAAGAATGTTATTGATGAGAGAAGCATGAGGTATTTAGGCATGTTGTGAGGTGGTGATATATTAGGACTATATTGAAATATTATGCTGAAAAATAGGAATTTTTAAGCATGCATAAGTAAGGAAAATAGAACCAGGTTTTCTGGAGGAAGGCAAGCCAATGTTAAGTGAAGGTATGACATAGTGCATTTGGTTAAAGATATGCTTAACACTTTTGATACCAACCCAATGGAAATCACCACTTGTTCTATGATACAAGACCATCTGTTTTAAAGTGTTTATATTAAAATTTAAACCTTTTATCATAATTTTATGCTAGAACATTTTGTTATGTTCCGAACACCAAATAATGACAAAGTTAATCATTTTGCTAAATCCTTCCAAATTCTTGATTATTTTACAAAGCAATTGAAACACATGAGCAGAGTATTTCATTAGAAATACAGTAACAAAAGGGTTAAGGCACTGTTTAATAACTAAGTATGCTCTCCAAAGTAAAAGCTCTTCTCACTGTAACTGGCAGTTTTGAATGAATTAACAACATTGTGCTTGAGGTAATTCAAGAATGGAAGCACCTTAAAGGTTACAATACTTTAGTTAAGGATATATTCTGTATTTTCTGTTATTTCTAGAAATTAGCAATGCCCTAGAATATAGATTAAATTTTCTGTTTCTTACTAAATAAGTCTGAACTGTTAGTAAATACAAAAATATCTTGAAAAGAAAAATATTAAATTACAGAAATTGAATTGATATCCACCAATGATTATCATATTTAATATCACAGCAGTTCCAGTAAATGCATATAACTGTTAGCTATTTAGCTAGCCATAACTAAGATAATTCCAAATCTTCCATAGCATTTTACATCATAGATTTCTTGGTTTACCTCTAATACTTTCTAGCATGCTTAGTATTTCTTTATCCAATTGTCATCCCCATTGGTTGTTGCACCTAGCTAATGATTAAGATTTTTAAAAGTATTTCACTTTCACTAAGTATATACACACATGAGTATAAACCTTCATTGCTAGCAGTAGAACACTAGTATGTAAAATAAACATAAACTGTTTTAACATACCTCATATATGGATCAAACATAGTTGCCATTTACCTAGACAAATCCTTATTTTCCATAAGACTATAACATGAAATCATTAAATACCTTCAAATTAGTAATTATTACTTTTTTTAATTTATATCCAAAATGTATCTTATAATTGTATCACCAAATTTACACAAATAAAAAACTAGTAACTGTATGTTATTTAATTCTTCTAATGTAGTAACTGCTAAAACTTTACCACACTAGATCACTTTTTAGCACTTTACCACCAATACATCAATCTTAGTTTTGCAGCAGGTGACAATGGTGTTTATATGCTAACCATTAGTGTAAAAATGGGCAGCAGTGATAGGATAATATCAAGTAACCATTTTTGTATTGAGTGCAGCATGGGATATTAAAATAATGTACAAAACATGGGAGGTAATTTGAAGATATCACAAACTTTTGAAGTGAAGCTGGAAATAACCATCGTAACAAATACTTGGCTACAGATATTTTTCTATAACCAAAATGAAAACCAACTTCCCAGTTTCAATTCAATATTTAAAATTCAAATATTAAAATACCTTTCATGTATATTAAAAACACAAAATTGCATTCTTTTGAAATAACATACTTCTGCTATAGTAGAAATGTATTAGTTTTGTAGGCTCTACGTATTGTGCCAGATTATTAGGCAATACTTACAGCCTAGAAAATGTTCCAGAAAAGTCAATTATAGGACAAATAGCATTGAGATATTCAACAGATATTTCAGATGTATATTTTCATCATGTTTAATAGAGCATTAGTATATTTCCAAATCATGTGTTTAACATTCCAACGGATAATTTTTATAAGTATTTATTTTCTAGGTAAGTTACATGGAGATTTTGGTATAATATATGTTCCTAATTTCAAATTTATCAGATCACAATATCTCTTTAAACTGTTTAATTCCTTTGTATTGAAATGCTACTCATTACTTAAATTTACTTTTATGATCTAGCATAGTTTACAATCGATTGCTTCAATGATTAGCAGTAGCACGCTTAAATATTTTGCCGGTATTCAGAAGTTAACATTATTAATTTAGCCAGAGTAACAATGACAGCATGTTACGTTTTCAGTAATGAAACTTTAGCAGAGGAAATCATTGCAAAACAAAGCTAACCATGGAAAAATAGCCACGGTTCTTCAAATTTGGTAGTAAGTAGGTATATTTAGGATGAAGTCATTCAATAAGATGGTTGTAAGAAAGCATCAAAAATGAGATAATTATCAAGAAAGCATAACAAATGAGATAATTATCAAGAAAGCGAGTTAGATTAAATGCATTTAACACTTACCTTCATAAGGTAAGAGTTTAAGAAAACTCCAGTAATAAAAGTTGCACTGAAGTAAAAATTAAAAAAAGCTTGCAAGTATGGAAGATTTGAATAAATAGGACAGTAGCTAAATATAAGGCCTTACAGCTTTGACACCACTCATCACTGCAACACACTATGAATTGCTGGAATTTGGATAATACAAGGCCTCAGTCTCATAATTTGTCAAATACTTCACCAATAGTGCAGCTGCAAAATGTTTTTTTCTATGCAACATCATGAGAAATGAACATTTATAATGCAATACAAATTATCAATGGCTGGATCTATTAAAATTGCATCAAGCTGGTTTTCTCATACAGAAACACTCCTCCAAACAATGCTTTAAACATTTGTTTAAGACTAGAATCCTTGAAGTAGTAGGCAACTATATTAGTATATAAGAAGGAAACTTAGTATTATCTTTTTAATATATAGAAAAAAGATAACTCAAAGTATCTTCTCTCAGTCTTTGGGTTGGTGATATATACACTGATATTAAAATAACTGAGAATTATATATGAAGATATAATTATCTTTACTTTTTAGAGATATAAGAAACAACCATTTGGTTTTAAATGTGGTATTAATTACAAGGATTTATAGAAAATAAATTAAAAACATATTTTTGTTTTGTTGGGAGAATTGGTTATTCTACTTCTGGTCTGAAATGTTGTAAAAGAAAATATACAATAACTGTTTTATTAAATATGTCTATCCTCCTAAAATCATTACCTGAAATGAATATATCTAACTAAATAAAATTATAATTGCTATATCCTTCAACATTAAAAAGAAACACTTGGATACTAAAATTACACCCTACTATCTTAAATAGTCGAGATGACCACAGCTGGAATGCATTTGATCATAGGTTATTTGATGACGGTGACTTGGGACTATACAATATAACTTCTTACATAACCAGCATAGATAGCTGAAGAGCTTGCTGATAAAAACAGGACACAGTTTTTTATTCAAATGGTTCATCAGAATTATTATTATTCATTAAATCTAATCACCAAAAACCCTTGGAGGCTGTATATAATTACCAGTAAAGCTATTTATAATATGCTAATTAATATTATCATTATTCTGTAATACTGAAACAACCTTTAGTAGAATTCAAGATCATTAATATACTATAGAAAAATTACACAATTTAACTACTGTCTGTGTAACAGATTCTCTAGCTATCAAACAAGGTAGCATTTGTATAATATATATATATCAAGTATTAAGTATCAGTGCCCAGGTTGGGGACTGATACTTAATAGGGGATATGAGTCTATATATATATATATATAATCTTTTTCATAAGAGTTTAATACCACAGCATTTGAACAGTGAAATAAAAGTAACTAGACTTGAAACAAGGCATAAGAAACTTCAAAATATAAACTCACATAAGTAGGTGACTGACATACAGCTTGATCTTGTGTAGTAATTCTGTTCTTGTTGACAATTAAGCTGTTAGATGAGGTTTTCCTTCCCTGGTAATCAAATATTCAAATTGCAAGAGAATTTTGCACATGAAATGCAACAAATAAGCTCCTATGGGAGGCACAGAAAATGATTTTACTGCTTAGCCGTATTCTTTGTAAACACAGCAAGATACTGCAGTGAGCAAGGAACGAACCAACACTTTAAAAACAAAAGAACTTTATTTGTCATAACAACCATACAACATGCCATTATCTCTGGCAAATAAGTGTGCCAAGAAATATTTATTATATATAAACCATGCCAAATGAAACACGAGCAAGACGTGGGCCGCTGACCTGTCTGGGAGAGTGGTGACTCCAATGAGAAATCGACGCGAGCCGAAATCACCCATCCAACCCATGCCAGCATGGAAAACGGACGTAAAACGATGATGATGAAAATTGTACCCTTATCCATTATTTGAATTATACAAGATGAAACTTCTTAACAGCATTTTCCAACTAATGGTTAAACTTTTCATATTTCTAGATGAATTTTTTGTTTAAATAATAAAGCAACTTTTATATAGTATCTGTAGTTTACATCTACATAAATATTTTCCAACTGATTTTCCTTATATGTAGGCTTTTTAAAATTATCTATAATTTAATTATACTTTTTAAGTTTTGACTTTATATTTAGACATTTAGTGATTCCAGTCAGTGGACTGTGATTATGCTGGTGCAGAAGTCTTCAAGTGTATACTCGATCGTATCAACTTCAATACTTGACTTATTTTATTAACCACAGAAGGATGAATAAAAAAGAAAAACTAACTGGACAAGATTTGAATTCAGAACACAACCAAGGTATTTTGTGCAATGCTCTACTGATTCGGCCTTCCGCCAACTATATATATTTACAGTAAGAAATATTAATTTGTTTCCTTTTCATGTGTACTAGGAAACCAGCTGCCTCCATAAATATAAAGCCATATTAAAATGTATCAGGTGTTCCTATTCCATTATTTAATCTTATTTATGGTTACCATTTTTTTAAAACTATATTATTACACTAAACACTTCTTTACATTTTAGCTATTAGTAATGGAATTATCCAATGTGTTGAAAGCAG
Source organism: Muusoctopus leioderma (assembly GCA_027124095.1). Lineage (NCBI taxonomy): Eukaryota > Metazoa > Mollusca > Cephalopoda > Octopoda > Octopodidae > Muusoctopus > Muusoctopus leioderma. The sequence goes on along the minus strand of JAOPJM010310815.1, from coordinate 5,073 downwards.
AAATTAATTAGTAACACTTCTAATTTTAAAATTATCATGTTTTAAACATACAAGTGGAGAAACCTCATATGCCCCTTTATGCCTTCATCAACATTTACAGAACTCTGTACTGGTTGTAGATAGAGTAACTTATAGGCTTATCAAGGCCCATAACTCACAATAAGTGCGCTCAAAACAAGCACGGTAACAACAATAGTAATAACAAGCTCACTGAAGACATATCATTATTCCAGAAGCAAAGGCTTCTGGATTCCTTTATGAATATAGGAACTTTTGTGCACATTGGTAATTGATTATCTAGTAATATTTTCTATGTGATCTGGTACTAAGTCATGGCTAACACTTGACTGGTCATCCTCTGTTACAGTGTTAGTTGTCATGTAATCTTTTACAGAGAATGGTTTATTTTCATCTGCTGATATCAACAATGGTGCTAGCTGTTCAACTGAAACAAGTTCAGGCACACTCAATTCTCATCTCTTAACTCAAGCAGTGTTATGTCCAGATTTAACAATGTAATTCACAGCAGTAGCAGATGGCATCAACAAATGTTTATATGAAACCTGTTTGCCAATTTCAAAAAAATTGGTTTACAGCAACTTATAGGTTTCTTTCAATCAATTTTTCTAGACTGTGGCAGTACTATGATTGAAAAGTATCTTGCAGAAATATATATCAAAGTTGGCAATTGTTGGATGATAATAATTCAATGCTTACTTTATTACTTGAACTGCTCTTTCTGCAACGCCATTCAATTTGGGATATGTTGGTGATTCTAAATTCAGCAGCATTATCAGACTAGAGAGTTTGGAACACTAAATCTTGAGAATACTTCAACTAACTTGTGCTTTACTGTCACATCGCTCCTATCAGAACAACAGAAAGCTTCAACTCTATGAGGAGAAGGAGTCAACAATTATGGGAATCTTTTCAATATTGCTTACATATTCTCAATTGATGTGAATTATTTCCTCAAGCTTTGCTAACTAGCAAGGTATTGCAACTGGGTGTCACTGAAAATTGAAATTTTTGACATTCCAAGCATGATCTTACATATCGTTCGACTGAATACGATAAGCCAGGCTACCATATACAACTTCTTGCCTTCTTCACTGTTTGCTGGAATGGTATTTCATGACAATATCTACGTTAGCTACATCACTTCAATTATTTGTTAGGACTCATTTTTTAATGTTGCTATTTAAGTGATCCTTAACCAAGTCCATCGTGTCAGTACTTAGATGTTCGTATGGATTATTGCTATTTAGGGAGGGGACAGAAAAAAATATATAAGTTCTGAAGTATTTGCATTTGTGTCAAATCTAGAAAGTTCATCAATACATGGTATTAATTTACCCGAAAAAAGTTTTATTCTAAAATCATATTGCAACATAATTAAGCACCAGAAAGCAATTTTTTGTGAAACTTCAGTGAATCAAGAATTAGTTATTTTGACTAACAGTTCAAGTAGATATTAGCCGAAAACAAAAATGAAAATTTAACTTTGAATGTTTGTAAAAGTACATCAATACCACTCAAGGAGGGATTATTTTCAGAGTAGGTTATTCTCTAAAACTTTCTTTTATAGTTACAATTAAAATTAATTTGCGTGACCCTTGGGAACCACCATAGCCTCTAGATGTGTGTCGAATCATCTCTCGTATTTTGCCTAGGCAATTCTACGCTTTGTTGCAAACAAAATATTTAAGAATTTTTTTCTATACATATATATATATACACATACATACATAAATATACATATGCCTTCAGTGCAAGCTTAGCATGGACCTCCCACCAAATATTATCCTGTCAAGTACCCCACTATCCTCAGCACCTTATTCTATCACCCCTTGCCCTAATCCACTCTAGAGGATGACATTTTTCCAACACCCCCTCCCCCATCTTCACTTGCTATCATTGCCAGTTCTATCCACATTCCATCTCACCTTCTGTCACTCTGCCTCTTCTCCTCCTCTCTGCATCCCTCTTTCATCTTTATACGACCACTACTTTTCTCCTCATTCTCATCCACTCATCTCTGCTTGATGCCAATGCTATCTTCGACCCAACACCCAATATGTAGTTTCCACACAACCAATACTCTGTCCCCCATCTGCCCTCCCGTGATCACTACTTTCCTATTCACAACCATACGGTCACACCTTCCTTTCTTCCTTCCTGCTTCTCCCCCATCAAATTCTTGCTTCCCCTATTCTTACCCATACTCTTACTCTTTCTTTATCTCACCCTCTCATACAAAAACTTATCTTCTCTACACACTCTTAAGTCACGTGCCCTCATAGAACGGTGACTATGTAGAGTATCAAATTCTTAGCTTCCCCTATTTTTACCCATACTCTTACTCTTTACTCATCTCACCCTCCCATACATAACCTATCTCCTATTCACACTCTCAAGTCACATTTGCCCTCAGAACGGAGACTGTGTAGAGTAGAGAGGGAATCGTTAGACAAAGCACCCTCTCTAGTGCTGGTGACATAAATGCACCCAGTGCACTCTGTAAAGTGTTTGGACCGTTCGAAGACAACTCAGGGTTGAGAGGGCTCTATAGTCGTGTCTTGGACATGACAACCTTTCTAGTGTTGGTGCCATGATAAATGCACCCAGTACACTCGAATTCAATTGTGGCTTATCACCTGTTGAAGTTGTAGCGGTTGTCTCCCTTTGCTTGGGTAATCAGCAGCATTGATATTGTCTCCCCTGATGGTGATGGATTTCACCACCAGGTGGAGACCAGTGGTATTCCTAGCTGCTGCTGCTTAAACCTAATATCTTCCTCTTCGCTGACAAGCTCTCAATGAAGTTAGACGTGTGCGAATTGAGCTCGCTAATCGACTTCAACGTAGAAGTCTAACAACAACAACGCCAATGCTTCAGTACCTCCGACATTCCTTCTATCGCTGTAATGTATAGCCACCTCCAATTTGGTTATACCACTACTGATTCATATTGAATCACTGTAATAAATATGTATTATATACTCTAGTCTTATTCCTATCTTAACATTCAACAGACCAGCTCATCTCTTCAACGAACAAAAGGTATGTCTTTATGCACACATATATATAACAATTAGTAGTCGACACACCCACCTACTAAAGTGGTAACCGACGACGTGAAAATAAAAAAAAGAAACAAAACGCAGCCTATGAATTTGTAAAATATTAACATTTTTGATTGTGCATTTTACCTCACCAAAAAAGAAAAAAAAGAAAAAAAAAAGAGAGAAACATTTGATTTTGCATTCACCACACAAAATATTTCATTAACTAAACTGTATGTGTATTATTTCAAACATTTCACCTTTTAACGTCAAACAAAAAAAAAATTAATTATGTTTGGCAAATGTAATCTATTTCTGGTGGTCTTTTTGGGGATTTCCAACATGGCCGCTATTGTTCCCGCTCTAACGTTTTTAGGAAGACGGACGCCATCTTGCGATCTTTTGTCCAATCAGAGCGCATAGTCTAGCACACATGTGCTAACGCCATTTTGAAAATTAAGAAAGTCAGTGAATCTCTCATTTTTTCGACGCCATTGTTAAAAAAAAAAGATAATTTTTTTTTCTTTTTCTTCCTTATCCTTTTTCTGGTCCTGATTAAGTAAGCTTAAGCTAATATCAAGTATAGTTATTTCTAGCAACGCCAATTACAGCAAGTATTTCCCTGTCGAGTTGTTTTCTTTTTTGTTCAATTGTCCTTTAGAAAAAAAATCTTTGTAGGAATACTGGTTATTTTGGGTTTTCTCGTATTTCATACCCCTGTTTTGGCATGGCAGCCCATGGCATCCTCCCTGCTTTCGCAGGAGACGCTAAACTTTGGTTCGTCCAGGTTGAGGCGTATTTCCTAAATAATAATGTTTCGAAGGCCCAACAGTATTCGCTATTTGTTAGTGGTGTGCCGCCGGCGTTGGCCCTCATAATTAAGGATCTCCTTTTGAATCCTCCGGCCGACGCCTCTTACGAATCTGTGAAGGCCGAGGTCCTCGCTAGGACAACACAGTCCGCCGAAGCGCGTTTCAAGGCACTTGTTCATACCGAACAAATCGGCGAAGGATCTCCATCCGATCTCCTACGTCGGATGAAGGACCTGACGGAGGGCCGAGACTCAGAGAGTCTCTGGTTCAAGCAATTGTACTTTGCTCGCCTTCCGGAAAATGTCAAGGCGATTCTGGCCCCCATTGTGGACACTAGCTCTGCCGGGGCACTGGCCGCTTCCGCGGATAAGGTCTTTGCTGTGACCAATGCCAGAGGCAACGAGTCTCTTGCCGCTATTGCTTCCCCCGTGCAGACTGCACCTCGCCACGCCACCGGCGCTACAGCTCCCGCAGATAGTCTGTCCATTTTGGCCTTGCATAAGGCCATTATGGAACTCACCCTTAAGGTTGACAAACTTCAGGCCGAGAATAATGCTCGTTCGCGCCCACGAAGTCGCGATAGGTCGAATTCATTTAGTCGACGTTTCCGTCCACGGTCACCAGCTTCTTCTTTATGCTGGTACCATGAGACGTACGGTGCCAGGGCGAGCCATTGCAGGCAGCCTTGCACTTATTCTCCAACGGGAAACGAGAGCGAGGTCCATTGAACGCGGCAGTCGACCTCATTACTAAGCCCCAAAACCGCTCCTTCTTCATTAGGGACTTCGTGTCGGGTAAATCCTTCCTGGTGGACACGGGAGCGTCATGCAGTATTTGGCCGATACAATTCGTAGACGGTCCTCGTTTTAATTCTTCTGTGACCCTGCAGGCCATCAATTGCTCGCCCATTAAAACGTTCGGTCAAATCTCGCTTTCCCTACAGTTAGATCTCCGTAGAGATTTTAGATGGGTTTTCATCGTCGCAGACGTGCCATATCCAATCTTGGGTGCGGATTTTTTCCACCATTTTTCTTTGTCGGTGGACGTCCGTGGCCAACGTCTGGTTGATAATATCACCGCTCTTTCTGTTCGTGGCCGGCCATCCTCCGAACCAGTTATCAGCCCAACCTTCTTTGTTGCGGCTGCTGGGGACCCCTACCAGTCTTTGTTAGCGTCCTTTCCGGAGCTTACAAATGG